>DWMZ01001205.1:0-17275 GCA_018249855.1 Eueides tales michaeli
GAGTTCTACAGAATTTACTGCAAAAAAGTCAAAAAAGGCGAAAATATATCGGAAATTTGGATGAAATAAATATACATTAAGTAACCTCTTGCTACAGTGCTTTGTGAGAAAATTCAATTTTAAAAAAAATATAATATATCTTAATTATTAATATACGTATGTTTCATTTTATATGAAGTCTATCCAGACAGGTCACAATTGCACTACAAAGGAGTTAACAACTAAAAGGTGGTTAACATGTCGATAATATATTTGGCAGCGAAGCGGCAAGCTTTCTGTATCTGTCTTACTCATATTTATTGTTTTTGAAATTATTTAATAATAAAGTACCAAAAGTATAATTATATATTACAAAAAAATAACAACTCCACGTTTATTTTCGCTTGCCAGGGGTAGAACTGAATTTCTGGAATTTGGATACTGAGTGGCCCTAATCAACCTCACAATGTATTAACCAGAACGGAGAAATGAAAATAATTTAAATATAGTCACTCTTCTTCTGTCGAATGCTGTCACACTTCCTCAAAATAACAATTAAATAATAGCCATCATTATTTACAAATTTAACCAACTTCTATTATAAAAGTTACAAATATTTGTTATGAAAAGAGTCTAAATAAAATAAAACTGTGTAATTTTGTAATTTAGTTGAATGTTCTCGCAGATTAGTTTCATTTATCCAGCAGTCAACATTCGATGGCTAAAGTTTGAAACCAACTTCTGTTGGTTGGAATTTTTTCTATTATTGCTATTGGAAATTGAAGCAATAAAATCAGTTTTAAAACCTATTTTACTCGATGCTGCAGATAAAACTCGCCGCAGAGTTTGTAATGCTCGCGTTAAATGAACTGTACATGAAGAGAAGCACTCAACGTCAGCACTGCCAATCTTGACGGTAAAAGGTTTTAAAGATAAAGCTTTATCCCGCAAAAACATCCATAATATTTCTATTATGATTTCTTTGAAAATGAAGATAAGCATGATTACAATGTCATAAATACGCGTTGTCGTCGCTTAACTTAATCTTAATAGGTATACTCTGTTTTGTCTGAAAATCATAAATTATTTCTATGAAGTAGTTATAATATTTGTTTTGAGCTTCACGCTGTATTCTGCACATGGCAGAAATCTCTTGGCAACCTAGTACTAAGACACTCCGTTCCGTTTTCTACTTTCTGCCAAATCTGTGGTGTAACTCAACGCCGCGCGTTGCTTGTCAATAATTTCCTTCAGTGGGGATCAAATCTACAACCTGTCTGTCCAAATTGTCTCCTTTGTACATAATTTTTAATAATAAATGTTATATTATAATACTTACTGTTAAAAAAAAACAAAAAATATTGTTTGAATAAAAAATTCTAGAGTAAAAATTATTTTTAATGCTTTATGATATTAAAATGAGGGTAGCGGAAATTTTCGGAGTCACGTAAAAGGCGTTTAAAGTCAGTCTATTATTTTGAAATTCTTTTTTTTGAATACTATACAGACTATAATAATATCTTTGATTTTCGCGATTGTTACACATTTTAAATGAAACACTTTTAAACGGATTAATCGCGTATATTGATTTTTACTCATTTATGGAAACCCGACGTTTCGAACACTTTACAGTAGTCCTTGGTCACGGGCAGACCCGTGCGCGATATACGCGATTAATCCGTTTAAAAGTGTTTCATTTAAAACTATACAGACACTTTGGCACCTATTTATTTGACACCTATTTATTTTTGACACCTATTTATTTTTTTACTGTCTGACCTGGCGAGTCGTCATGTTTTTTGACCAAATTTAGTTTTTTTGATCGTTTGATGTATAGAAAACCACCCACTAGGAGTTTTACAACATTCAAAAAGCCTAAGTATGGACTTATTTTTTATGCAATTAATTACATTGTTTCCTCTGTAAATTACATTCATTTTCTTATAATTGAACAGAACTTTTGCAGTGTCTTGTAATAAGTTGTATATAGTTTTTGTTTTTCTTTCTAAAGATATGTAGCGACGATGGTCTTATCGACATCCGATAAAATATGTTTTGTAACAAAATAGAAACAAATTCAAAACTTAAACAAAAATTAAATATTAAAACATTGTATCTCAATTATTTTTTATTACCTAAAGAAATTTAAAAAATAATAAGTTTATTTATATAAATGTACTTAATAATATATACCTAATAGCTAACTAAGATCCGTTGTAATGTCTTGTTTTGTGACATCTAGGAGTCTTCTGTTATTCTTACCTTAGCTAACATCGAGGTAGTATATAACTAGCTTTAATATACAACTTACTAAGTGTTTAAAATTCTTGTTTCCAGAGATCAGATATGCAAAGCCTTGCAACTGTTACGTAATATACATATTACGTAATTAATGTAACTTTTCTTTCTTTTTTTGGACTATGACAAATTTTACGAGTAAAATGCTCGTTAATATATATAATGACATCATTTTAGTTATTTCATATCTATCTAGGTACTAATATATTTTTTTAATTCGTCCAATCAACACATTTGATCCTTGCAATTCCTATAAAGCTGCCTTATACCAACATCACTCTAAGGACAAATGTGCCCAACATTTGTGCTTACAGTAATATTGGTCAATGGTAATGGTAAAAAAATAATGGTCCTTATCAAACGGAAACTTCTCAAGAAAAATCAGCTAGTTAGCAATAAATTTTGAAAAGTGTACTAGGGATTCTGTACTATTTAGTAATTTTCAGTTCAATAAATTATTTACTTTTAAGGTTAAGGGACGAATATACTATATATATAAATTACGGACAAAATATTATTCAGGTAAAAATTGTGCATAGGATTTTTCAAAAAAGTAATATAAAAAAATCTTATCCCATATATATTTGGATATATTTAAAATTTAAAAACTCTGTGGACGTGTTGATAAAGTCACTCAGCCAGTCGAGAACTTCCGCATCCTGTTTGTACGGCAATGAAAAATGCTAGATGCATTCTGACAACACCTGATAGCTGTGTGAGATGCTTTTCGGACTTCCTTTTACGTTTTGTTGGACCCTAAATAAATTTAAAAAAAAATCTTATATGATATTGTTTTTACCTGTGAATAGGTTTTGTGTTATTAAGGCAATTTAATGAGGGCTGTCGTGGCGCGGCGGCACAAGCGTGGTGATTGTAACCGACAGGTTGTGGGTTCGATCTTCACTCGAGGAAATGAAATATTTAATATTTTTTTACCATTTTCATTTTTTCGCTCTGCTAACATGGCGTTGAGTTCCGCCACTCAACACGCAATGCCTCCAACTCAGTGGAAAGTGGGGAACGGAACGGAGTGACTTAACACTAGGTTCCCAAGATCCCTCTGCCTACACTGTCATGTGCGGGATGCAACGTGAAGCTGAAAAAAAAAGAATAAGTCGAAGAATAAAATAAACTATTAAATATTATGTTTACATAATAAAGTATAGTATAAGTAGTATGTAGTGTCTCGTAGCTCAACGACATGCTTTTTTTAACAGGGTCAAATTAAAATATCACTTCCAAATGGCAGTCGAATGCTCAGTAGTCACGTCTACAGGTCATAAATATATTACTATTTTATATACTACGTAGGGGCGTCATATCTTATTCATCTTTGGCGAATATTAAAAGACGGGTACTTATATAATAAATTCACATTTACACGTCCCTTATTATCTGCACAAAGTGAGAAGAAGAAGAAGAGAATTATTCACCGAAAGCCGTTTTAATATTTCAAATTGTGTTTCGATGAAATGAGCTTAAATATTGATATTTTATTATATGACAATAACTTTAATATACTTCCATTTATATATAGTATCTTAAAAAAATATTTAAAGAAAGGACAGGAAACTTAAACCAAATTGCCTGTCCTCCTGTCTTGAACCAAATAAATTCTTTTACGGAGCCTCCTAGGATCACCGATACGCGTCTGGCAATCCTGGTGTAATATTTGGTTTGTTTTTTTTCTTTATACAACACTCTGCAGTCCGGTTTCTTTGTTTGTGATGTATTTATATTTTTTACAGTAGTTATACAGAGCAATACTACGGCAACGAGGTGCATTGCACTGGGTTCGATCCACACTCGAAGGTTTTATGTTAATTTACCCCCTGTATTTATATAACATTTTTATCATTATTAACATTTTTACATTAAGGAATTATGTTAATTTACCCCCTGTATTTATATAACATTTTGCATTTGATGATTAAAAATTATAACTAAAGAGAAATAACATGTACTCAATAACGTCAGATAAGAACAAAACGCAAACAAAAACAGTAAAATTCATTTAAATTTAGCTCCAATTATACAATTAAGAAAAAAATAATAAAAGCTATGTTGTGTAAACGTTATTTACAAGGGATCACCTGTATCGTTTTTCATATCCTGGTGGCTAAGCCGATCTCTGATTGCAATCATTGATATCCGATGCTCAATCGTATATATAAATTAGATGACATTTGTCTATTTTGTTTGTGAATCAGTTCTTTTATTGACAAAAGTGGTACAATAAAATAATATTTTTTTCAATAAGAATACAAATACGATGATATAATGACTTTACAGCTAATATGTCCTAGATCATTTTATCACAGTCGTGAGGCGGGGTGCAGATTGCAAACGTGACAGATTGCGGGTTCGATCTCCACTCAATGAATGAAATATTAAATAGTTTTCATTTCTTCGTAACAAAACAAAGCTCTGCATCACGTTCCGCCGCTCAATAAGCGATGCCTCAAATTTGGTGGAAAGTGGGAAACGGAAAGGTGTGCACTGGGTTCTCATGTACTCTCTGACTACAATGCAATGTGCAGTGTGAATAGAAAAATTATATAATGTCCTATTTAGACCACTGCGTTTAACATCTAGAGCTTCCTCCTATACGAAAACCAAACAAAATATCTCTCTGACATTGTAATATTTCGAAGGAGACATTGTAATATTTCGAAGGAGGAAGTCGTGAATGAGCAAATGTTGACATAGACCGTTTTAAATAACCTAAAAGCGCCTTACAGAACGGTCGTTGGATTCGGGGAGTCCACAGCCTAACAATCAAGTAACAATCACTTTCTCAAATTAGAAAATATAGTGACTAACAAATAGAGAATATAGTGTATTAACAATAGCTCCTATTTGTCCTGGCATGAATTTTAAAGAAAAATCTATTCTTGAGCTAATCATTTTACTTTAAAAAGCCTCTATTCTGCCCTGTTAAACTACAATAATAAATATTATCTTAAACTTTTATATATTAATTTCAGTTCTCTTAGATTATAAACGGCGAAAGGAGATTACATGCTATGAGCGTACCTGTATAAGTTTTTCAACTTTTTCAACCCAACAGTTAAGTCCGTACATTTGTTTACTGCTATTATATTTTCTAGTAAAAGGATTGTATTTTAATATTTGAATAATTCATAGTTGTTAAATAATTCGTATAAGAGGATTTTACAAGCGCGTAACCTACACACGACTTCCTCCAGTTTTTTACGTATTGAGTGGCCGAACTTAACGCCGCACTTGGCCTTGCTACCAGAGCGAAGAAATAAATCCATTGAATATGTACTTAAATGCAAGCATTAAATACTTCATGTGAGTAACCACGAACCTATAACCTGTCACACTTACATTAACACGTACTCCTGCACTACAGGTTACATCTATTTATACTACATAAATTTAAAAACATATAAAAATTTGGACGAAGCAGGATTTGAACTCTGACCACTAAGCCATCCGTCCTCACCAAGCTCCGTCGAAATTTTTATACGCTTGTTACAATTTATTTATATTGGTAGCATCTCTGTAGGGAGATTTTTATACGTTTTTAAATTTAGTATTTTTCTTTCCTAAGTGTGGAATAACACTTTAAAAATAGTAAAAATATTTAATAAATAGCATTCTCTCTTGCCAAATGATAATATATCTATTTATTTTAAAATCAATGCAACATCTAGCGGTCAATTTCATGAGATAAAACAATGTAAAAAATATTCAATTAATTAGCTAAGAGAAGGAAATAATACCCTCGATTAGGCGGTGCACAAGCATCGCGACTAATCAGACTTATCCTCTGTGCAACAATGCCTTGTAGGTAAATATAAATCATATTATACACTAAACATTAAAATAATTAAATGTACGTAAAAAAGTTTTAAATGAAATTTTACGTCCACAGCGAATATTTTTTCATACGGGTAGCCATATTTCGTATTATATATTTTATTTTTCGTTATGGTATCGACGACATAAATTTATATTTTGAAACTGTAAGTAATTTTTAAACATAATAGAAATTCTTAATAAAAAAATAATCAGAATTAAATTGGCTCACTTTTGACATATAATTCTATATACAAATCATCTAAAGGAAACTAACTTCCAAACATTTTTTTGATCTATTTTTGGTGACCAATTTTTTGAGCATATTCGACATACAAAAAATATTAGACCGAAGAAGGTCCGATATTCTTAACAAAATAATCTTCTCGCTAGAAAGACGAGGACAACGTTGTATTTACTAGATTTCCCAATTTATTAAGCGATACTAGCGATATTTATCAAAATAAATAAACTATTTAGTCTATGGTCTACAACGCGTATACAACTTTATTTATAGAGTTAATAATAAAAATATTTGCCTCGCTTTCAGTACAGAAACAGTTCTTTTGTTTACTTTTTTCTATAAGTTTATTTCATAAATTCAGAAACGAAAAGTTGGTTCGGTTTTGAAGTTTTTGAAGTTTTATATAAAAAAATATTTGGCTAAAACATTTATTTAAATGGTTCGAGACTTTATTGACAAATTAGTCGAGATACTACCGCATGCGAGCCAGTTGTGCATTTTATTCCCAAATATTAAAATGATAAATGTTATTACCGAAGCCTTCAATATGCAGTTTCTTGAAAATCTTCTTAAGTCTTTCTCGAATTGGGTAATCACGGAATCTTACCACTAAGTTCCGTAAGTGAATACCGTATAGAAATAAAAAAAAAAATATCACAAATTAGCGATTTGCAAAATTAACGTAACTGTATTTTGAGTTTAATTTCATTTCATTAAAATCAAATTATTCTTTAACAGTTATTATTCTTGTCAAAAATTTTGTAGAAAAACAATAAATTGAAAAATTTACTGCTACTACCATGATATTGATCATTAGATTCATAATTAGATTTGAATTTAGCACAGCGTATGACACTTGGTCTATAGTCAATGCTCTTTTTATTCGGTAACAAGCGACGCGACGATGAGTTCCGCCAATCAACATACAATATTAGACAAGCTAGGCGGTGTATGGGGAACGGAGTATCGTTACACTGTACCTTCTCTGCGATATTTGCGGTACATTGTGAAGCTTTAAATACAAAATTAGCAATAAAATAGACTTCTTAACAAGATTAGTTTGTCAGGTACCGATCAAGAAAAGAGCTGTCAGTGTCAGCTTTGATATGGAAAATCGCATAAAATATCGAACGATTCTACAAAATTCTACTCTATTTGTTCTCAAAGCACAAAAAGCAAAAAGTTAGATAAGAAATGAAAGAAAGAAAGAAAATAACTATAACTATATTGAAAACTTTTTCCCGTTTTCAATGGATACAAAAAAAATTATGTTCTCATTTCATTTTCTGTATCTACAAACTGTAATGCTCCAAAATACGTTTTCACTCGTACACAGGTATTACTGGTCTACGAGATAGACTAACTTCGGCAGTTTCAGAACTCAAATCCGACACATAAAGTAGCCAAAGGAAGTACTGGCGGTAGAAGATTTGTACGTAATGATTTAAAACTTTTTATATTTCAAGTGACTTGTGTATTCTATTTTCTTATGTAGTTCGCGTACTTTTTTTAGGGTTCCATTTATTTCGAGGTTACCATAAGATATCATAATAAATATATTGCCGCTGTGAGAATTCGCCTGTGAACTTGATTATGGTTTACTTTCCCTTCTCCGCGATTGCAGACAAAGCGCGGCGTTGAGTTGCTATATAATTCTTGTTTTATTCGTTTTGCTATAAAAAATCGTGTTCACACTGCTGCTTGTAGTTGAACATAATACTGTAAAGAAAAATATTCTTAGCTTCATGGTCTATGCTGCATACATTACATGTATAGGGTAGGCAAATGAGCCCAAAAATATTGTCCGTACCCCACGCATTGGTCAATCTTCGAGAATTGAGTGTTTGAATAAACTAATACCACACTTGGTTGTGTTACCAGAGCAATAAAATAAAAATAATTTATAATTCTCCCAAGGAGAAATCGAAGCCAAGATGTTGCTGTTAGAGGATATATGTGTAAAGTACATATATTATTACCAATATATAAACAATTTTATACCTAAAACAGTATTTGTGTAACATACTCCATAAAGGTTTATAAGTAAAAATTATTGCTATCGAGAGAGGGCCCATAGTTAGTCTTGCGATAACGGTTGACTTATTAGGCGCCTTTTGTTCTGCTGCCATATCGTCTTGAGTGTGCTCAAATGTGCTTTAGTCACAAAAGGAAACAACCTTGCTCATTTCCTTGGATGTTACTGTATCACGTGGTTACGACTTAATTAACATTTTGACAAGAAGAGCCTTGGAATCTATAGGCCAGTAAAATTTCTTGAAATCTTGAATATATAAGTTTTTTTTTATTTTGGGTAAACATAAATAGGAAAGCTACATATGGCTTAATAGCATGTCCATTTTGAGACGATGAAGTGCGGTGTTAGCTAAATATATTCAAAATAAATACAAAAGTAAATACAAAAAAGGTCAAGGACGAGTTGAACTTGCGCGCCGACCTTTTAAGATTTTAGATTTTCGGAAAGTAGTCGTAACTAGTTTATAATGATTTTTATATGAATAAAATAATATTTTTTTTCAGATCATTTTTGTGAAAATTTCATAGCTATAGGTCTATGGAAAGTATATAATGAATGTTCGTATTTTTTGATTGCGTTGATTTTTTTATGCTGTAATACATAAAAAAATTAACTATTTGATTAATTTTAATTTGATACATTCTCGCAATTTCGAGATAAATGATGAACGGATAAACTGACTACGATAAGTGACCCTATAGGGGTTCCATTTTTGCTTTCGAAGGTACGAAACTCTAAAAAGACAAATTAAAAACATAGTGTTTTGACACTATTTTTCTCACCCACCTATTTTAAATACGAATAGATAGTGAGGCTAATAAAGAAATGAATATAAAATTTCAATTAGTATTTTAATACAAAATAGTATGTATGCATTTTTAAAAAGCATATTAATCACTCTTATATTAAAGTGGTACATTTTCGTTATGATATTTTTTGGAGTGACTGATGCTGCAGATTTACTACTTATAATGTGCTAATATTTTATACTTTTTATTGATATCATTTTGGTAGTTTCAGCAGTATTTGATTGCATTGGGCAGTTGTGGGTCCTCCTGATCGAGATTTTCTTTTAAATTTATTATTTAATACTAGCTTAAAGACTTAAAGATTGAGTTGGCCTCTAATTACTTCTGTTAGACAAAAGAAATTACTAAGTGCTATATATTAAAAAAAATAAGTATCCAACATTACTCACAGGGACAGCGTAGGCTACGTAGCAATTATCAATATAGTGCAAAGCCTTCTTTGATAAAAGAATTATCTACCAAAACAATAAAAATATCCAAGTAGTTAAATAATAGGTAGGTACACTCAATTACGATGGGTTCGTTTTAATATATTATGCATGTTCGCAGCGCACTCCTAATGATTCCGAATTTGTAAATAATCAAGACCGTTCATATTATTATAATGTCCTTAAGGATTTTAACTCTTTTTAAAAATAAAATAACCTATGTATCAACAAAAGTCTTTTCCGTTGTTAGGAACGAAACACGTATATTAGGTGTTTTATAAAAATAGTTATAAAACAAAAACTATCAAACCGATTTTAGATGAAATGGTTTCGGGGACCTTCTTGCGCCATAATGTATACCAGAAACACTGACGAGGCACATGGTCAAGGGCTTCCTTTGAATAAAGTTCTGAAGACAAATATGAAGAAGAGAAGAAAAAATTTTAAATAACTTTATATGTTACGTATGCACTACTATTACTATTTTATATATAACGTAAGGACGTCATTTCGTATTCATCTTTTGTGAATATTAAAAGACGGGTACTTATATAATAAATTCATATTTACACGTCCCTTATTATCCGCACAAAGTGTCCAGAAGAGGATTATTCGCCGAAAGCCGTTTTAATATTTCAAATTGTTAGTTAAAATGTATTTAAAGAATGATATTTTATTGTATGTCAAGAACTTTAGTTTTTTACATTAATCTTTTTATTATAATTATAGTTATTTACGTTTGAGTATCTTAAAAAATATAGTCAAAGAAATTTTTGCTGCTTAATATTTTTTTGAGTTCAAGTCGGGACCAAAAAAAGTGTCATAAGGAGTCTCGTAGGAGACTGGTACCCGACTGTTAAACCTAATAAAATATTTTGTTTGTTTGTTATAAAATGGTTATGGAAAGCAATGCTACTGCAACAACGTCACACTGTAATTTCGATTGTTATGAATTCGATTTTCATTCGGAGGTATAATTATGTTTATGGAAAATAAATTCTCTATTTATATGATATATTGCATTTGATTGTTAGAGAATATAACTAGAGTAATATACACGTAATTCCAACCAGATAAGTCCAAAATGCAAACGAAAACTATAAAATCCATTTAAATTTAGTTCTAATTACACAATTAAGAAAAATATAATAAAAGCTATGTGGAGTAAAAGTTATTTACAAAGGATCACGTATATTGTTTTTCATATCCTCGCTGTACGCGGCTAAGCCGATCTCTGATTGCAATCGCTGATATCCGATGTTCATTCGTATATATAAATTAGATGGCATTTGTTTGTGAATAAGATTTTTTATTGACAAAACTAGTATAATAAAAGAAAAGATTTTTTTAATAGAAATACGATTATATAATGAGATTAAAAGTGCAAAATCATTTTGTCGCAGTCGTGACGGAGGGTATATATTGTAAATGTGACGGTTTGTGGGTTCGATCCCTTACTCGAGGAAATTAAATAATTAATATTTTCTTTTCTTCGTAACAAAACAAAGCTCCGCATCAAGTTGCACCACTCAACAAACAATTCCATAAATTTGGTGGAAAGTGGACCTCTGTCTATCACGTCATCAATCATATTATGCCAAAACAAATCATATTATACCCTATTTAGACATTTAAAATTTAGATTTTTCTGTACAAAAACAAATCGATATATAACACTATATTCTCTACTCTGCCCTGTTAAACTACAACAATAAGTGTTATCTTGAACTTTTATAATATTCATTTCAGTTCTCTCAGAGTATATACGGCGAAAGGAGATTGCATACTATAAGCGTACCTGTATGAGTTATTTTCATACTTTTATGCAATGCCTCATTACAAACACTGTATATTTGTTAACATATTACTTTCAACATTGAATAATGCTTCTCTTTGATTAATTTCACTATAAACTTTTGACTTAATAATGCTTTTGGCCTAAGAATAGAAGAAAAAAAGCAAATTAAACAAAAAGTATCTCATATTATATATCTTTACTTGTCGTTATTGTTTATGTTTTTCAAAGCAATTAGTAAACTTGACAATATGATAAAAAAATCTCTATAGGCCACATTCCATTGATTGTTTAAACTCCTCTCTCCATTGATAGGTTAAGCACCTGTATCGGTTCTATTCTTTTTTTTACAGTGTATTCCACATACGGGGAATCCGTTTGATATTCGATTTATACGATTAGCAGAGTGATCTTAGTGAACTTATGAAACTAAAATTTTAAATATTTCAGTCGCCGAAGTGAGAATCAAATCCGTAACCATGTTGCTTATATGGGTAGCCATAGCGCTACGACGGCTTCAAATTCATCAAACTTAAAGCACACAGTTTATATTTTAAAAAACTCTACCAGTAAATAAGCCAATTCTTTACAATCATCAATAATAGCTGAAACATAAATTCGTTTGTTTGTTAACCTTGATTTAGAGGCACACCGATTGTAGTAAACAAGTGTGCCAATAATGCTGAAGATGAACTTTTTCTTACCATTACTATTTATTTATTAATTAATTTGCTCGGCTAGGCGTAGGTTAAGTTAAACCACCCAACTCATATGTAAGTGGAGAATAGATTATATACTCTATTCTCGCATAGAGATATCTGCTCACCTTGTTGTTGGGCGGAAAAACAAATATAATTACTATAGAAACCATAAATATGCAATTTCAAAGGTATGTTATAGATAGCGTTCTGTAATAGGTAATTAAAACGTAGATGTACATGAGCTAATTGTGTTAGGATGCACAATCGTCAAGAGGAAAGGACGATCGATGTTCAGATCTTATTAGTCAGATATTAAAAAAAGGTAAACCACAACAATAGCATTAGTTTATTGTGGCTTACCTTTGTTTTTCACATTCATGCTGTAATACATGGCAGGGTAGGCAGAGGGAACTAGTGAACCTAGTGTTAATACATTCCTTTCCGTTTCCCTCTTTCTACCAAGGGCATTGCATGTTGAGTAGCGGAACCCAACGCCACGCATTGCCTTGTTACTAGAAGGAAAAATTATAAACTTTAAATGTTTAATTTGAAAATATTTAAAATTTCATTTCTTCGAGTAGGGATCGATCCCACAACCTATCCCGTTTACAGTCACACGCTTGTACTTCTGCGCTACTACAGCCCTCTTGGTTTACATCGTCTAACTAAAAAAAATGTATGGCGTTGGGTTACACAATATAAAATTCTATCAATATCATCATCATCAGCCTGTCCTCGTCCACTGTTGGACACTCACTTATCTTTCTTCATTGACCATCTTTTACTTGAGTATAATAAACATAAAACTTATTCATGTTAGATTTTAACTATAAATTTAAAACTTTTATATTAAAATCTAACGGAAAAGCTTTAATTTCAACGCTTTCTAATTGGAGCTTTTCCGTTAAATATTCTTCCCATATCCTGTTTCATATAGAGAATATTAAAATTTTAAAATAAAATATAAATGATCATCGTAATTTTGTATTTTTATTTATTTCAGCGCAAACGTCTAAAGTGCTTGTTAAAATATGAAATAAACCCTGGCGTACAGCCAGATAGAAAAATCAATGTGCTTTTTAGGCAAGAATTTTAGCTTGTTTTACTATCTTAGATTAAAACAATTTAAAAAATTTATAAATATATGCCTATTTTAAAACCTTAAATAGTAGAAACACTTGTTTTTGTCCAAAAGGTTGCTTATATCTAACTTAAGAGCCAAAAGTTTCAACTTTTTCAATCCAAAAGTTAAGTCCGTACATTCGTCTACTACTATTGTGTTTACTAGAAAAAGGGTTGTATTGTATATTTGAATAATTCATTCAGATAAATAATTCGTATAAGATGATTTTACAAACGCGTAACCTACACACGACTTCCTCCATTTTTTACGCTCCTAATGCGGGCTTAGCTTTGAATATGTTTATTCGAAAACCCAAATAAACTGTTTTCAACGTGAGGATTACAACGTTGACCTCGAAAATTTGACATATGTATGAGTATATTATTATTTTTTCTTTTAACTTCACGCACATCGCCGGATAGGCGAAGGGAACCTAGAAATCTAGTGTTAAGAAACCTCGTTCCGTTCCCTACTTTCCGCAAAATTTAAGACATTGCGTGTTGAGTGGCCGAACTAAACGCCGCCCTTGGCCGGCTACCAGAGCGAAAAAATATATCTAATAAATATTTAAATGCAAGCATTAAATACTTCATGTGAGTAACCACGAACCTACAACCTGTCACACATTCACACGCCTGTGCTCCTGCACTACAGGTAAATCACTACAGGTACATCTATTTACTTTAAACCTAATGCAAAATCTAGTGGCCAATTTCATGAGATGAAACAATATAAAAAATATTTAATAAATTAGCGTCGCATCGCGATTACAATCAGACTTATCCTCTACGCCACAATATGTTAAATATTTTGGCGCAGAGGATAAGTCACAATAAGTTAAATATAAATCATAATATACTAAACATTAAAATAATTTATATTTAAATGTACGTAAAAAAGTTTAAAATTAAATTTTATGTCCACGGCGAATATTTTTTCATACAGGTAGCCATATTTCGTATTGCGAGGCAATAAAACGGATTATTCGACAAAAACAGCGTTTTAATTATTATATATTTTATGTTTCGTTATGGTATCGCAACATAAATTTATATTTTGAAACTGTAAGTAATCTTTAAACATAATAGAAATTCTTGACAAAACAATAATCAGAATTATGATAAATTGGCTCACTTTTGACATACAATTCTATAAACAAATCATCTAAAGGAAACTTCCAAACATTTTGTTGATCTATTTTTTGGTGACCAATTTTTTGAGCATATTTGACCAACAAAAAAATATAGAAGAAGGTCCGATACTCTTAACAAAATAATCTTCTTGCCAGTGAGAACAGGACAATACAGTATTTATTAAATTTCCCAGTTTATTAAGCGTACGTTTTTGTTTTTAAAAACTATTTTATATAAGGATTATTTACTTATACTAGAGATATTAATCAAAATAAATAAACTATTCAGTTTTATTTATGGAGTTAATAACAAGAATATGTGCCTCGCTTTTCCTATAAAAATAGTTCTATTGTTTACTTTTTTGTCTACTAGTTTATTTCATAAATTCAGAAATAAACGGTTGGTTCGCTGATGTGGTAATTTAAACGTTGATAAAATAAACGACCTCATCTGCATTTGACAACCTCGATTGAAAAAATATATATATTTAGTGTTTTATGTAATAAAACTCTATTTCATGGTGTTATATGGTTACTAGTAAAGTTTTATATAAAAAAATATTTGGCTATTATATTTATTTAAATGGTTCAAGACTTTATTGATAAAGTAGGCGAGATACTGACGTATGCGAGCCAGTTGTATAATTTAGCCCCAAATATTAAAATGATAAATGTTATTTCTGAAAGCAAAGGCCTTCAATAAGCAATGTCTTGAAAATCCTTAAATCTTCTTCGAATTGGGTAATCTCGGAATCTTACCCCCTCTTTATACTCTGTCGCAAGCGAGAAATATCGTTAAACTGTAAAAGTGAATACCGTATATAAATAAAAAAATATCACAAATTAGCTATTTAAAAAATTAACGTAACTGTACTTTGAGTTAAATTTCATTTCATTAAATTCGAAATTATTCTTATTATTTTTCTAAATTTGTAGAAAAAATTGATTATTATTTCTCTAATTTTGTAGAAAAATATTAAAATTACTGCTAATACCATGGTATTGATCATTAGATTCATAATTAGTAAGTAGCTCATTTTAGATTTGAATTTAGCACACCGTTTTACGCTTGATCTTTAAACAGAGCTCTTTTCATCCGGTAACAAGCGACGCGACGATGAGTTCCGCCAATCAACATGCAATGTTAGACAAAATGGCCGGTGTATGGGGAACGGATTATCGTTACACTGTAAATTCTCTGCGATATTTGGGACACATTGTGAAGCTTTAAATACAAAATAAGCAATAAAATAGAATTCTTAAAAACATTAGTTTATCAGGTACCGATCAAGAAAAGAACTGTATGTGTCAGATTTGATATGGAAAATTGCATAAAATATTGAAGTATTCTACAAAATTCTACTCTATCTTTTTTCAAAGCACAAAAAGCAAAAAGTTAGATAAGAAATGAAAGAAAAAAAAATAACCACAACTATATTGGAAACTTTTTCCCATTTTCGTTGGACATAATAAATATATTGCCGCTGTGAGACATCGTCTGTGAACGTGATTATGGCTTACTTTCCCTTTTCCGCGTTTGCAGACAAAGCGCGGCGTTGTGTTCCGGTACTCAAAACGCAATGTGACATTGCTGCATAAATTGCTACATAAAATTCGTATTAACGCTGCTGCTTGTGGTTGAACATAATACTCTAAAGAAAAATTTTCTTAGCTTCACGGTCTATGCTGGTCTATACATTACATGTATGCAGCATAATATATATATGGTAGTAATATATGTATGGTAATATATATGGTAGGCAAATAAGCCCAAAAATATAGTACATACCCCAAATTTAGTACGTCGCTCAATTAATACATACTAAAACCGCACCTGGTTGTGTTACCAGAGCAATGAAAAAAAATAATTTATAATTCTCCCAAGCAGAAATTGAAGCCATGATGTTGCTATTAGAGGATATATGTGTAAAGTAGACATATTATTACCAATATATAAACAATTTTATACCTAAAACAGTATTTGTGTAACATACTCCATAAAGGTTTATAAGTAAAAATTATTACCATCGAGAGACATCCCTTTGTTTAGTCTTGCGATAACGGTTGACTTATTAGGCGCCTTTTGTTTTGCTTCCATATCGTCTTGAGTGTGCTCAAATGTGCTTTAGTCACAAAAGAAAACAACCTTGTTCATTTCCTTGGAGGTTACTATATCACGTGGTTTCGAATTAATTATCATTTTAACAAGACGAGCCTTGGAATCCATAAGCCAGTGAAATTTCTTGAAATTATGAATATATAATTTTTTTATTTTTATTTATTGCCCATAAATAGAAGGGGTTACATGTAGTTTAGTTCCATAGTCCATTTTGAGAAGATTACGGTGTTAGCTACATATATTCAATATAAATACAAAAAAAAAGGTCAAGGGCGAGTCGAACTCACGCGCCGATCGTTCAAGATTTTAGATTTTCGGAAAGTAGTCGTAGCTAGCTTATAGTGATTATTTATATGAAAAAATATCATATTTTTCAGATTTGCTGCCTTTATTTATAATATAAGTTTTCACTTTGTGAAAATTTCATAGCTATGGCGAATTTCGTAGCAGAAACGATGAATAAATGCTCTTATTTTTAATTGCGTTGATTTTTTATGCTGTAAAAGACCAAAAATCTAATCATTTGATATTAATTTTAACTTGATATACACTCGCAATATCGAAATAAATCATGAACGGATAAAGTGACTACGATAAGTGGTCATACAGGACATTTTTACTTCGAAGGTACGAAAGTCTAAAAGACAAATTACAAGCATAATGTTTTAAGACTATTTTTCTTAGCCACCTCTTTTAAATGCGTATACATAGTGAAGCTAAAAAAATGAATATAAAATTTCGATCAGTATCGAAATATATAATAGTTCTGTAGGTGCCTAAGTTC
>DWMZ01001206.1:0-17270 GCA_018249855.1 Eueides tales michaeli
CAAAATCTAGAATACTTCCATATGTAGTATTTATTATTATTAAATTACTGAATGCTACCAAAGTATAGAATAAAAACGTTTGTATTTGTCTTGTTTTACCTTATACCTTAACTGTGGTGTGGTGTGATTTGTGTAGATTTACAGATTCCTGAAGAAGAAGAGAATCATTGTGATATTGAATCTCAGAGTGATAAGACAGAAGAATTTAATTTATGGAGCGATTACTATAAACTAACCCGAGAAAAGAATTATATTCCCACACAAACCAAGTTGGATATGGCCTCAGAAATGAGTTATTTTCTCAAAAACCTAGTTATTGATCTGAAACAAAATCCTCTGGGAGTCTGGAACTCTGTAATTGGTTCTATTTGAAACTTGCGGTGAAATATATAAGCACTACGGTGACATCAACGCCATCCAAGCGATTATTTTCGAAGACTAGCTTAATTTTATATTAACAGCGCAGTAAGTTAAAAGGTTTTGTGTTTGGTTTTTGGGTCAAAATTATTATTTTTACAGTCAATTGACAAAAAGCTTTGGAACATATAATGTGTAATACCCTAATGTTTTTAATTTCTAATAACTTTTTAATTTTTTATTTAATAAAGAACGTCTTGTGTATTATTGTTGTTTTTTTTATTGATGACAATGAGTGCAAAAAATATTGATGTTGGCTGATATCGATGTTTTTCTTTGGATGTTTATCGAACGTCGATGTTTAAGCTTCTATGCTTACATCGATGTCAACATCGTTTTTTTCTAACATCGGTCATCCCTACCACAGATTACTGATTATCATTTTATCATGTCATCCAAACAAGCTAGACCCACTATTGGCTATCGTTGTCTCTTTCTTGAGGCTCAGCACTGCGTCGTAGTTTAACAGTAAATAGATGCGTCATTTGCGTGTACACTTAAAGATAGCGACAATTTGCCTAGGTAAACGGCATGCATATTGCATACTTATGTAAGTGTATTGTGCTATTGCTGGGTTACCAACTATATAAATATGATTTGCCAATTATAAATTATAGGCCTACTGACTACTGACATTATAAATTAAAAAATATAATGAATATTTAAATACTCCATGTATTGATGACTATGGTAAGTACCGCCATAATCATGCCAGAAAACTATTAGTACTGAATATGGTAGAAACGGCGTTTCAACTGCTAACGTGGTGATATTATTTAGTTAGTCCGCCAAATTCTGTCAGCTGTAAATACAGCTGACAGAATTTGGCGGACTAACGTCTGACCTTTTGTGAGTGTGCTTCAACGATACGATTATAGTTCTGACCCTTTGTGAGTGTGCTTCAACGATACGAATATAAATTCAACAAGTTAGACAAAACAGAGCATTTTTTGATATAAATATGAGTGGAGTATTATTATTATTGCTAACAGACGTTGGCGCGCTCTGTAAATTGGAACCCACGCTAGCATTTGAAACGTTGTAGGTGCTGTGAGCATAATTCGGAAAACGGGCCTAGTGAGTATTGCAAATAAATAAAAAAGTAATATTTTGCATATAGGCCGTACCAAAACAGTAGAAACGCGAAAACTCATGATGGTTACTCTTCGACCCGTTAAATGACCATAATCTATGACCGTTTTCCGAATTACCAAAACAGCGGTTTTAGCGTACCACAGGTACGGTAAACTTCGTCCGTCTATGATGTCACACGTGACTCGACTGCTTTGCTTACTTCGAATTATTAATACAGCTGGCATATCATTGTTATTTAATCTGTATTCGGTATACAGTTTTTTATTTGTTTTGAAATATGTTCACGAATGTCGTCCATTTTTAATTTTTGTAACTTCTTTCTTTGACGTTGAGTGCTATAGTTATTTACACAACATATCTTTAAAAATCTTTCCCTTTCATTCGTAAAAAAATCTATATTCTCTCGCAAAAATGGGAAAAGGTTTTAATAATTATATGTGCAAGAAATTTTTCCATCCAGCATCGAGGGATAATTTAAAAAGGGTATACATATAATATGCTTACTTATAAGCTTACATGATAGTTTGCTTTATTAAAATTTTACTATGCTTTACTTTATTACTTTATTACTTTATGATGTAGGTATGGATGGCAGAGCAAAAATCTGATGCATACAAAAAAAAACAAGAAGAGCTAAGAGTACAGTATGAAAAGGAGCAGGAATTGCATGAAAATAAGTATGTAGTTAAATTTTAATCTGATGATTGCCTTTTATATTACTGTCTATAAAATCTAGAACAAATTAATAAATAATTACAAAACTTTTTTAGAGCCTTATTAAGCAAAGATAGTAAAGATAAATTAAGCCTCAACTTTATGTATGAACCTCCACCGGGTGTCAAAAAAGAAAGAGAACGTGAAGACAATGAACCAGAGTATAAATTTGAATGGCAACGTAAATATAATGCCCCAAGAGAAAGTTATTGTAAAGGTGATAATGAAATCAGAGATCAACCATTTGGAATATTGGTTAGAAATGTCAGATGCATCAAGTGCCATAAATGGGGACACATCAATACAGGTAAAGATCTTATATATACAAAGATATTAAAATATCCTAAGTTATACTACATACAATATATATCAGTAGAAATTAAAACAAGCACTGGCTGATATCTTTGAAAGTCATCACATCATCACATAGAGGTTGTGGTGCAACATTGCCTCTTCTGACTCAAAAATGATAGTTGTTGATTCTCAATTTCCACTAAATGCACCTTTTAAGATGTCCTTAAAATTTATAAAACAAAGTTATAAGCCCTGACTGCATTTTTATGGCATACAATGTGAAGCTAATCACTTTACTACAATAAAAAATCATTTTTAATTTAGTAAAGTGATAAGTTTCAAAAATTAACTTTTGAAATATAATAATAATAATACTAAATTTAAAAATGTATAAAAATTTGAATGAAGCAAGATTTGAACCCACGCCTTTTGGAAACCGTCCAAGAGCTTTGACCAACTAAGCCATTCGTTCTCACCTAGCTCTATGGAAAACTTTTATACGCTTGTTACAACTTATTTATGTTATTAACATCTCTGTAGGAAGATTTTTACATTTACGGCTTAGTTGGTCAGAACGCTTGGACGGTTTCCAAGAGGCGCGGGTCCAAATCCTGATTCGTTCAAATTTTTTTATGTTTTTAATATTTTTCTTTCCTAAGTGTGGAATAACACTTAACAATATATATATATATATATATATATATATAGTAATTCTATTACATATATTCTTCTATTTTATCCAGATAAAGAATGTTTGATGTATTCGCTTTCCATGAGTGAAGCTAGAGCTTTACAAGCTTCAGCTACTGCACCTGAGGAAGAGGGTGAAAAACCAGATGTACCGACATTAATGCAACAAATGAGAGACACAGGTCTTGTAATGAAACCAGGTGCTATGCCCCTTACAGCCAATACAATAGTGGATAATGACACATCACTCACTGAAACAGATCTCATCAGTCAATTAACTGATAAACAAAAGAAAAAACTTTTAAAGTATGTTTCATAAATTTTTATTTTACTAAAGGGACGAAAGGTATTGTAAACATACAAATTTTGATTTGAACCCATGCCTCTTGGAAATCTTAAAAATGCCAACTAATGCATGTTCTTTTCAAGCTATAATACTTTTACACACTCTTATGTGTATTGGACGATGGATAACTAAGTTATCTTAGAATTATGGCATCACATAGCTTATTATTGATTTATGTTATTGATTATTTTTGCTTATAATTTTTGAATTAAGAAATATTTTTTTAACATTATATACCAACCACAGTTGAATCTTGTTGTGAGTTGTTAAAGCAGGCCATAAAAAGTACTTGAGAAAGAAATGCAATATATGCAAACATTAGCTATTGTTATTGCACTAAAAGATACAAAAAGATGCCTATACTGGTAATGAAAACACACTTGGCATTCTTATTTTACTTTGAATACTTTTACACATCATAATTAAGAAACCTCATAGACAGTCCATTGAATAAATTGATAAGTAGCATTTTACTTGTGACATGTCACAAAATATGAATAAAAGGACATGTGATTAGAGAAGATAAACAGTAAAACATATAAGGGTCATTATGGTCATAAAACATCACAAAATTTAAATATGTTTATTACATATTTACATATGTACTTATATTTATACCTAGTGACCTGTCTGCTTGAATGATTTTATTTTGTAGTCTCATTTACTTTTTTGATTTTGTTAAACAAAATATTTTAAAATGACTTACAGTAGAGCGTCGTTTATCCAAAATAATTGGGGGACAGGGGTTTTCGGAAAACCGGTTTTATCGGATAATCAAACTGTATTGATGTTGCCATACACATTTCTATATCCACGGGTGAATAAAAGCCATATTTACACACCTTCATAATAATATCTTTATCAAAAATTAGAAATTAAGAAACAAATAGACTGCAGTATTTACAACAAAATATTCAGTGATTTAAGTGTTAATTACTAACGTGTAAAGCCAGCCTTGCCGTTTACGAACGGCTAGGTCACGTATTTTTTAAGGATGGATATTTGATGCTGGTCGCTTTCGGCTTGTGTTTCAAACCAACACAAAGCAATATCTAAGCAAGTGAACGCTTCTGAAGTGCTAATTCTATTTTCATCTTCATTATCTGAACTTGCAGTTGATGAAATGCTAACTGTAGTGTTAGTTTTATTAGTCATCAGACTTAATATTTCGCTGTCCTGCGGAATTTGTTACCCGGGATCATCATCATCAAAATGAATCCATTGTTCAATTTTTTTTCATCACAAATACTTTACTTTCACGCAACAAAATTTAGTTTATTTCCTAGCTACTACTCGGAAGTAACTAACATACGATACGAATAAAAACTAAGAAGTCGCGGGAGAGCCGGGAGTTCGGATAAGCGGTCGTTCGGTTGATAGACGTTTGGATAATCGACGCTCTACTAACTTTTTTATCCCGCACAAGGCAAGGTAGGCAGAGGGAACCCAGGAACCTAGTCTTAGGACACTCCACTTCCGTTCCCCACTTTCCGCGCTTTGCCTTGTTACCAGAGCAAAGAATTTAAACATTAAATATTTAAATTGAAAATATCAAATATTTCATTTCCTCGACTGGGGATCGAACCCAGAACCTGTCGGTTACAGTCACACGCTTGTGCCGCTGCGCCACGACAGGCCTCTTTATTATCACGACTTTATTTATCAATCTATTTAAAATATATTAGAGAAAACTCCATTTAAATCTGATTAGCCATTTCTGAAATAAGTTCTCCTGAGAACCTTCTCTTTTGACATATCCTTATATACAGAGGATAACTTGATATATTTATTATGAATTATTATTGTTCGCATCTCGGAAGGGACATTTTGATGGAGATGCTAACAACAAAAATAATTTGTAACGAAAATGTATTTAGACAACTCGAAAAAGAATATATAAGTAGACTAAAACAATCAAACAGTTTTCAAGAAGTGTGGGTTACAGATCTACTATATATTTGAACATTTGTTTTTCTTTTAAATATTTTTCTTTCCTAAGTAGTAAAATAACAATTCCAAACTGTTAAAATAGTATAACTTCTTTTATATGATATAATTTCCTTTTCAGAAAATTGGAGAAGTTAGAAAAGAAGAAAGAGAAGAAACAAAAACATAAATCCAAGCACTAAACATGAAAAAGAAACATACTAATTATTTAATAAATAAGATGATAATATATTAAATCAATTACTTTCAAACATGTAAGATTTTATTATGCGCATTTCTTGGTTTATATGGAATTATGTAAACTTGCAAGTTTAAGAACTCATTGGTGAGGCTAGTAATAAAACTATGACAAAAAATGTTTTAAGTGGTATTTATAAGTTGTTTTATTCAATTTCATAAAATTACAAATCATAACAATGGTTAATTGTCTAATAATGTCTATAGTAAAGACAATCACAGATAAGTACTTAAACATAACAATTGAATAGTTAAATTTTAACATATGTCTTTTCATCTATCTCTATTATATCTTGTCTATCATTTCGTTCTTTCCAATGTAAGTATAGTACACATCCAATTATGACGATTATTATTGCTGTTAGTACAAAAACACTCTTTAAAATAACTTTGCTAGGTGTTACAAAAAGTTGAGCTCGCCATTGTGATGGGTCATCAGGTGGAGCCGGAATTAATACTATTTGTGAGTTGGGTATAATTTGTGTCCAACTTTTTGAATAACCTGATAAGCCAACACTTAATGTATCAACAAAGTTGGGGGTCCTATCTAGGCCAAATATTGAATAGGGAAGTTGTAAAGCAAAATATGCTGATTGTGGCAATTGTGCACATACTCCTGTTCTATAAGTACTTTCTTGTGACCAAGTGTTGTAACCAATTTTTGGCCCTGGTAGATTGGTACCTTAAATATAGAAATATATAATATGATTTATAATATTTATTATAATAAATGTATAATCTATAACATATATTATTTATTTTATTTAAGAAACTTACCAAATGTCAATTTTCTAGTATATAATGTCCCATTAATAGTGGGAACTTTCTTATTACTCAGTCCTGTTACCACAATAACCTTTATAAAATTTGTATCATAATCCAATTCATTCCTGAATGCCTTCATGATGTACTTTTGTGTTGAATTAGTAATGTTTTTTTGAACATAAATTACATCAAGTACCCCATCCATGTAAAAATCATAGAAAGTAGCCATTACAACATTATTGCCAAACGAATTGAATCTCTCCCATTGTACTTCAAAAGTCCTATGAAATTTACATCCTGGTAAGTTACAAGCTACATTATGAAGCAAGAAGGCCCTTGAATATTTGCCATTTATAGGACTGAGTGTCATAAGTATATCAGGATATCCATCCATGTTATAATCTCCACTTCTCATTGTTATTGTGTCTAAATAAACTTCATCTCTAGGAGGGATAAATCTCCATAATGTCCCTTTGCCATCATTTAAATCAACTTGAAGATCATGCCATTGTTGATTATCATATATTAAAATAGTACTATTAACACACTCTAAATCATAACACACTGGAATAACTAAAAAAAATTGACCAGACAGTGCTACATCAATAAATAATACCTGACCATAAATGGTAGCATGACCAACTAACAACTCAATACTACTGTTATATTTAAACCCAATTTCTTCATTTAACCATATTTCAACATCTAAAGCAGTTGTTACCAAAAGGTCTGCAGCATTATCATTGTTAACATCAAGAAAAGAATGTGAATGTGGTAGTTTTATTTCTTTTAATTTTTCTCCATTCATTAATATTTCAGTTGGTGTAGATCTTGACTTATTAAAAACCCAAAATACTCTTTGCTTTTGGCTGTTTATTCCAAATAAATCTAAAATCATATCTCTATTATAGTCCAATACCAATGGTTGTCCAATTGATATTGCTTTTATTAATAGTGCATCAGAACAATTTAAAGTGGGCATTCCACCCCACAGTATTCTAACTTCATGTATACTAGAGGTTACATTTTGTAATTGTGTAGTTAAAAGTATATCCATGTACGCATCTCCATCATAATCTCCTGGTACTATACTAGTTATATTAAGATTATTAAAATTGCATGAGTATGACGAAGGCCTCAGAAATGGCACTTTGTCATGAGCAAGTAGCACTTCTATACTAGACGCATTGATTATGAAAACGTCAGTGAGTTCATCTGAATTAAAATCACCAAACGCAGCAATTAAACCTTCATTAATATTACCAAAGGAGGTCTCTGTCATATCACTAACAAATAAGCAGTGAACAATAACATCGTTCAGTGCAACATTATATAAAATAAAAAAATATGGAATTATAAACATATTGATAATGAGGTGTACTACGTTTAAACTGCATCTATTAACCTAATGAAAATTAATATTATAATTAAATTATATCGTCGTGTCACTTATTCTTTTAGCATATTTACACACAAAAACCAAACTGAAGAAATACTTAAGTTGACAGATTAAATTAAACGCAAAGTTACCATTAAAATGTTACGCCGTTGTCCGAATTGTGCTCACATGCTCACAGCACTTACGATGTTTTAACTGGTAATGTGGGTTCAGATTTAGTGAGCGCACCGACGTTTGTTAGCAATATTAATAATACGGCCAACTTGTGAGTATAATTCGTGTGTCTACAATACCGTCAGACCGTCACATGTGACTTGACTAGTAGTTATAGTACTGAAGGGTCAGACCGTTAGCATCGTGAGCATTGACGTTATTTTGACGTTTAATATATCTTCCACGTCAATGCCACTATCTTCACTTTCCTCGCTTGCGGAAAACGCTTGAAATACAAGCATTTTACCATCTTCATCTGCTACATCACATACTGCGCTCATGTTTACATCAAAAAATGCTCTATTCGGTAATGTTTAACTTGTTTATTCGTAAGCACACTCAAAAGTTGGCCGAATCATTAATACTGCTAACAGACGTTAGCGCACTCACTAAGTCGGAACCAACGTTAACAGTTGAAAAGGCATGATGACTGTATAAAAGAAATACAGAAAAGACCTTTTTGAATTACCAAAATTTTTAAAAAATAGTAAATAACATTTTCTTATTCACTTTAATAAAAATATTAAAATGATTTTTAATCAAATAAAAGCTTAAAAAAGCATGGTCATTTTAAACGAAACACCAGTCAAAGTAAATGACTTCACGTCACGTCAACATAACATTCTTATCTAGGGATGTTCATACAAAAAACATATCGATACTTTTTCCATATAATATATCGAACTGTTATAACGATACTTTGCTATATATCGAACAAATATATTGATATTTTAATAACAATAATATTTTAATAAAATAAATCAGCTAAATTAATACTAAGGCCTTCCACTCTTTGTTGTTTTATACTATTAAATTCATAGTACTTTCATTGAAAACACGTTATCCTTACTGTATGAACCGTAAATTTTAATAAGCAAAATAAAAAATAATATAAATATAAAGAAATGGAATTTGATTCGATATTTGTTATATCGGATATTACATTCGATACTAGATGATTCCATAATATCGGATTGAAACGATATATCCCATACATGTATCGATATTTTTTTCGCAAAAAATTGTATGTAAGCATAAAAGTACTCGATGTGTAGAAAATATCGATTTTTCCGATCAATACATTGAAAGATATCGGTGTATAGTTTCGATACATCGAATCGAAAAAATCATCGATGTTTTGTGAAAGTGGACACCCCTGAAACACTGGGTAGACGTGACGTCATAGCGACCGCCATGACACCTAAGGGCCTTTAGCGCCAATTTTTTTTTTTTTCAAACAAAAAAGTGTAAAATTTTGTAACTTATGCTTAGTTATTTTTACTGTTTTTAAAGTGTCATTCCACACTTAGGAAAGAAAAATACTAAATTTAAAAACATATAAAAATTTGGACGAAGCAGGATTTGAACCTGCGCCTCTTGAAAACCATCCATCTATCCATGGATGGCTTAGTAGTCAGAGCGCTTGGAACGATTTTCAAGAGGCGTAGGTTCAAATCCTGCTTCGTCCAAATTTTTATACGTTTTTCAATTTAGTATTTATGCTTAGTTTTTTGCTGAATAATTATTTTTTTCGGTAAAAGAAGAGCTCTATAAACATTAATCAATAGGAGTTAAAAATTTGTCATCATGCCTAATGTCGTAAGTGCTGAGAGCATAATTCGGAAAACGGCCAAAGTTATCTAAAAGATCGGTTTAAAATGATCAGTAATTATTAATTTGTTATTGTATAGATAAGTCATTAGAAATTAAAATTTTAATAACTAAATTTTTTTAAATTTTATAAGTTCATATAAATTATTTTTTAATAAAGTATTATTTTTTTTTAATAATATATGCTTACTCTAGAGATAAAAATATGCTCGAATTAGGAAAATATTCAGAGACCCTCTCGACAGAAATGCAATGTACTATAAAATATTTTTTAGGTCGTTTTCTGAACTGTCAAAACAGTAATAACGATGTTTTAACTGCTAACGTGAGGTCCGATTTAGTGAGCGCGCCAACATTAGACAGCTGTATTATTAATTCGGACCTCTTGTCAGTGTCCTTATGAATTCGACAAATTAAACATAACCGAACAGAGCATTTATTAATATAAACATGAGTGGAGTATATATTGTAGCCGATGGTAAAATGCTTGTATTTCAAGTATTTTTCGCAATCGAGGAAAGTGACGATAGTGACATTCTAACATCCCCAAGAAAGTGTTCTTTATGGCCATTTTCCGAATTGTCAAAACAGCGTTCATAGCATACCACAGAGTGTGGTAAAATTCGTGTGACTTGGACGTCACATGAAACTTTACTTGGGCCGTTTTTCAAATTATCGAAACTGTGATCATAGCGTACCACAGATGCGGTAAGATTCTAGTGACTTTGACATCACATGTGACTTGATTAGTACGACGGTCCGAACGGGTCAGAGTATTAGCATCATGAGCATTGACGTTATTGTGACGTTCCACGTCAATGTCACTATCGTCACTTTCCGATTGCGGAAAATGCTTGAAATATAAGAATTTTACCATCTTCATCGGTACACATACATCACATACTGCACTCATATTTATATCAAAAAATGCTCTGTTCGGTTATGTTTTACTTGTTGAATCCGTAAGCATACTCGCAAATTGGCCGAATTATCAAAACTACTAACAGATACTGGCGCGCTCACTAAATCGGACCACACGTTAGCAGTTGAAACGTCGTTATTACTGTTTTGACAATTCAAAGAAACGGGCCAGACCTTCACAAGAGTATTAACGGTTTATTACCTATCAATACGTTAAAAATTCTACTTCTAGACTCTTCGTGACTCAATTATTCAGATCCCAATACAGTTACTTTGTTTCTGTTCGTTTCTATTTTTCATAGTTTTTGTTTCCTGGTGACTTTACTTAGATAATAAAAAGAATATATCGTTTTTGATATAAATTTCGAATTTGGGAATATATTATCGATATATCGTATAAAAATATATCGGCTAAAAATATCGATGTACTGAATTAAAAATATCGATCTTTTCTCAAGAAGCTTTGACTGTTGGAGTGTTGGTGTTGGGTTTGTGTATCTTGTCTTAGCAATAAATGTAATTAAACTTATTCAGTTTTTATTGTACATGTTTCGATTCGAACAAGTGAATCTAAAAATAAATATATTTCTATCTCACTGTTATTTAGCGATCAATAGGCACTGCATAAAATGGCTGATGGGGTGCAAATACTTCGGAGGAATCGACCTGGTTCTAAAGCTAAGGTATCTAATATCCGCATTTTGATTGTATAATTTTAATTGGTATGTGCCTTTTAAAATATGTCGTGTTTTGTGTTCAAGGATTTTTGTCGATGGCCTGACGAACCATTCGAAGAAATGGATAGCACTCTGGCTGTCCAACAATTTATTCAACAAACTATTAGACGGGATCCTGCAAACTTAGAAGCTATTTTAAAAATGCCAGAAGCACAAGATGATGGTGTGTGGAAATATGAACATCTGAGGTATAAACAATTGAAACGAAATAATTAATATTACAATAATTGTCTATATCTATTTCATGCCATGTATGACATGATAATATTGTCAAAAAACCTTCAAAGGTTTTGATTAAAAACTTAGTGTAACAATTTTTTTTTCATCTATTTCTGTATTTCCTACAATTTGCAGACAATTTTGTATGGAGCTAAATGGTTTAGCAGTAAGGCTACAAAGTGAATGCAAACCTGAGACTTGTACTCAAATGACAGCTACAGAGCAATGGATATTCTTATGTGCTGCACATAAAACACCAAAGGAATGTCCTGCTATTGATTATACAAGACACACACTTGATGGTGCTGCTTGTTTGCTAAACAGCAATAAATATTTTCCAAGCAGGTAAAATCCATTAACATTAAAGCAGGGTTGAAATTCAATTTTTTTTTACTTAATTGTTAGTCTATGTTAATTAAACTTAATGATAAAAAATATTTTCTTAAATATATTTTCTTACCAAAATCCTGTTTATGTCTGTTATATCCTGTCCTGTTTATATCTTAGTAAAGAATTATAATGTTCTATATAATTAATATTTTGTATACCTATTTCAGAGTAAGCATTAAAGAATCATCAGTAGCAAAATTGGGATCGGTGTGTAGAAGAGTCTACAGAATATTTTCTCATGCATATTTTCATCACAGATCAATTTTTGATGCCTTTGAAAAGGAAACTCATTTATGCAAAAGATTTACATATTTTGTTACAAAATATTCCATAATTTCCAAAGAAATACTTATTCTACCTAAACTTGATGATGAAACACCTATAAATCAGCCAGTAGGAGAATCTGAAGCTTGATAAGTCATCCAATTTGTAAAACAACATAAAGTAATTTTTTGCTGTTTTTGATAATAATATTATTTGTAACTAAAACTTAACCATTAGGTTTCAATTTAATCTCATATATATAGATTGACAAAGTTTCTAACAACTGCACATGACAATTTACAAGTTGAGCCTTGAAAACATTTTGTCAAAACCTATACAAGATTGCATCGGAAACAATGTAAGTTATGAGGGATGCAGTTGAAGCATTAAATTAGTTCCAATAAAAATTTAAGTGCTTGTATAATTACTTTTATTTATGACAAAATCATTCCTGGAATATCAAAATTTTCCTTTGGGTACTATGACATTTGTACAAGACAATTGTCATAGTTGTGGAGGATGCCTGTGCTCTAGAAACCAGAGAATGGTCTGTAATAAGCTGGCTTTAGAATACCTCTTAGTGAAGTGTGCAAGGGATCTTGTTGGTTTTAAGTTGTATATAGATATGATGAATGGATTTTTTTTGAGGTTTCATTGCAAAATTAAATTTAGTATTTTTATTTTCCCATTTTATCCCATACATGGCAGGGACAGAAGCAGAGGAAACTTACGAAGAAAAAAAAAAAAATATATATATTAATGCTATTAGGATATATATATATATATATATATATATATATATATATATATATATATATATATATATATATATATATATGTGTATGTTTAATGATATTAGCAAACATGTAAGGTTCATATTATACAGGTGAACTTGATTGATAGATTAATAGTGGTCTATAGGTAAGGGAACTCAGTATCTATATATTTCACTTTTATGTATGTACAGCAATTGTCAGTGTCAAATACCTGATGTATTTGCGATTTTGTAATTTTTATGAAAACAGATTCTTGAAGAAAATAACCTGACTATTGGATCTGTGTTTATGATTTTTTCTTATTATAACTGAAATAGGCCTATGATATAAAATCATATAATTTAAATCTATTAGTCTATAAAATCTAGGGAATAACATGGAAACAAAAATAGGTTTTTTACAAAGTTAAATTTAATCAAAAACTTTCAGAGCCTATAGCAAAAAAAATTATGTTGTTTTTATGGTATTTTTAATGACTTAGAATTTATTACTAAGAATTTAATTTAAACTTTATACAGTAATGATTTCTGAAAGCTTCAAGAGCTAAAGTCAATTAAATAATGCTACAAACATATCATAAGAGTAAATTATTATTTTTCGCACAAGCCTTTAATAAATTTCTTTACTTATTTAGCTAAACCTGTATAAATAAAAGTGGTACTTCTTACTCTATCATATTACATTATTATTTATAGTAATATAATTAATTGAAAGACTTCTTAAGATACAATGATTAGATCATTTATTCTGGTGATAGTTTTTCAGGTTTTTTATGTTTAAATGGTTTCTTCCCTTTTTGCTTAATATTATTATTTTTTTCCCAAAATTTTTTCTCTTGACTATTTTGGTACCTACAAAGAAATAAAAATTATATAAATATTTTTTATACCTTATTGTAATTAAATAAATCTAATAATATTGTTTAGTTTAGTGAACAGTAAGCAAATTTTAAATATTATAATTATTTAATATTGACTCAACATTACAATTTTTGTAAATTCAATTTAGTAAATTCATCTTGGCTATATGTTTAAAGTTTAGAAGTAAAATTAAATATAAATGGACACTGCACATACCCAAGTTGATTTAAATTATATGTATCATCGGTTGAAAGTAAAATATGAATAACAGGAATCTGTCTTTTAACAACAATTGTTTCTAATCCATCAACTTTTGGTTCCCAATATTCTTCAACACTGAATAAAATGTACATATAAGTATTTGTTTTTAAGTTTATTTATAAAATCTTAAGATACATTAACTTTATTAGTACAATTGGATGTGGCATCTGACTTAATATGATTGTTGGAGTTTGATTCAAATAAATTGAACTATTTTTATTTCTTTCCTTTGGTAGACAAAGTGCAACATTAGGTTCCTCCATTCAACCCACAAAATCTCATAAAATGATGACAATCAATACATGGAGTACTTTTAAATGAAGAATACAGAAGTATGCTTTGCAAGAAACATGTGAAGCTAACACTTGTTAAAATGTACCTTTTATAGGCTAATTTCGTTACTTGATGTTGTATAGAGTATTGTCGTTTTAATATCTCTGCACAGGAAATAGCTTTCGCAACTGCAACTCCAGAACCTGTCCACACAACAGATGTTGCAGACTTATCTTCAATGATTCCGGCTGCATGAGATATTAAATTTGTCATTTTGCTTCCACCTTTTACCTGTGATGTGATGTATTACAAATTTAATAATACTTAAATAAATATTGTAAATTATTAATGTTTTTTTATAGTATAACCTGCATCCATAAAAAGTTGTCAGGAATATTTTTGATAGGTATTTTACTTCGTTCCAATTCTTCTTCCACATTTTTTCCTTTAAAGTAATTATCCATTATTGTTTTGGAATACGCTTTGTTTGTTCTACAGTAGGTCTCTTCAGACCATAATCATCACAGAACACATTAACCCAATGATAATCATACTTAATTAGTTATAGTTTAGAATGTTTATGATCACCAAATAATACCCACTATGTGCCACTGTCATCTGTCGGGATTTTACAAACAGCGTTCATAGTGTACCACAGATAAGGTAAAATTTGTGCGACTTTGACGTTACATGTGACTTGACTAGCGCTTACAGTACCAACGGGTCATCGTTAGCATCGTAAGCATTGACATTATTTAGACGTCCCACGTCAATATCCCTATCATCACTTTCCTCGATTACGAGAAATGCTTGAAATACAAGCATTTTACCATCTTCATCGACTGCACAAAATACTCCATTCATGTTTTATCATTAAATGCTCTGTTCTGTTATGTTTACTTGTTGTGTTCGTAAGCACACTCAGGAGGAACGAATTATTAATACAGCTGATAGATGTTGGCGCGCTCACTAAATTGGACCCCACGTGAGTAGTTGAAACGTCGTTTCTACTGTTTTGACAATTCAGAGAACGGCCTTTGATTACACCATTTTATTTACTAAGGCCGTTTTCCGACATTTCCACATTGGTACGCTATGTGGGCTGTCAGCACAATTCGGAAAACGACCTAATTTCAACTACTTTCTTGTTCTAATAACATTAGCACTTTTAAAACAATATCTATTTATATATAGAAAACTAAAATTTCAGATAAATGGATAATTTATTTTTCTCAATTTTAATATAATATTTTAAATGGACGTAACTTTTTTATTTATCATCCGATTTTAATAAAATAAACGCTAAATACTGAGAAAAGGTTGCCAAAATGTAATAGCGAAAACTACCTTTTACATATGATTAGCCCTTTTTTGGATTAGCGCGTACAGACAAACAGAAAAAAAAATAAACTACACTATTTTGGGTCCTATTATATCAATAACGTATAAGATTTTGTTAAATATTTTAATCGTGTCTACGAAGTGATCAACGCCTCACGGACCCGTGTAACACCAAAGGGATTACCCGTGCGTTTCCGGTCTTTAAAGTGGATGGGCACCGGGGTCCGGCATTACCCAATGCGAGCGTAGAGGCCAAAGCCACTACTTACCGCCGGTTGTAAATGCTGAGGGTGGTAATAATCCGGTCGAGTCTGCCCATGCGTGTTGATATTACTGACAACATGATACTCCCATAAGTACTTTAGTCGCCTCTTACGACACCATAAGTACCAGGGTCATCCTGTTCTAAGCCGGGATCACACGGCACGGAAAACACCATAATTACAAACATACATACATATTTTATAATGATAAGATATAGCTCTCTCAACGCTTGAAAATATGACTGATTCAAACCGACGTGGTTCACGCGGGAGTGGGTTCCAAAAGACCGCAGACTTAACTGTAAAAGAATCACCATAGGCTTGTGTTGGACTCAGTGACAATCCTAGTTTGTTTTCGTCTTATGATCTGAGGTTAAGAGAGTGGTTGGAGCCAAGGAAAGTAAACCTTGTTTTCAGGAGTATGAGGATGAGTCAAAATAGCGCGTTCATATAACCGAGAATTTTCCTGAGTCAGAATGTTATGAATCTGTCTGTTATGTCTCCAAATACTAAATTAATAATTTCCATCATTGAGCTGACCACATTGCTATGTATTTCAGAAATTCTTATCTGACTAGTGTCTTCAAGAAAGAGACCTTTCCCAACATTTACCAACATTTCAGAATTTTCAGAATTTTTCAATTTTCCCTCGATTGAAAACTGGCAGACTTTGTCTGAAATCACCTGACAATAATATTGTAATAATTTCCACCCGGACGTAATGTGGCGGCTATATCAGAAGATGTCACTGCTAGAGCTATCTTCTTTTGCTGTCTCTGAATTGCCCTTGACGGAGAGGTCTTCCCAGTGCCTCCTGGAGAATCTAAGAAAAACAACTTCTCTTCGTTAGGTACTTAGGTAGAACGTTATGAATCTGTCTGTAATGTCTCCAAACACTAAATTAATAATTTCCATCTTGGAGCTGACCACATTGCCAAGTATTTCAGTACACAATTCGTTAAGACGGTAGTTTTATTCAGATTCTCGATGTGCTTAGTGCGTGTTTGACTGATTTCTGCTAAGGGAACAGGTTACGTAGTCAGTAAGAGAATTACCTCCAATCGTAAATACTCTTTCATCTGTTAGACTGATATTGCCTTCCGCATTACGCCTAAGAGTATATATATATATATATATATATATATATATATATATATATATATATATATATATATATATATATATATATATATATATATATATATATATATATATATATATATATATATATATATAT
>DWMZ01001207.1:0-17250 GCA_018249855.1 Eueides tales michaeli
AGCGTGTTAAGAATAGATGTTTTTTTCGCTTCACGCTGTATCCTGCATATCACATGGTAGGCAGAAGGAACCTAGTTAACCTCGTCACTTCACACCGTCGAATTCTTAACGCAACGACGGCGGAGCTCAACGCTGCGCTTTGACTTTGTACCAGAGAGTTTATACAGAGTATATTTTTTTTTAGCTTCACGCTAAATCCCACACATTGCAAAGTAGAGAGAGGGAACTTGAGAACGTAGTGTCAAGACACTACGATCCGGTCTCCACTTTCCGCTTTATTTCGAGGCATTAAGTATTGAGTGCCAGAAATAAGCGGCGCGTTTTGCTTTTTTACGAAAACGATAAAATAAAAATATTAAATATTTCATTTCTTCAAGATTTCATACATAAGTACTATATATAACAAATATTATATAAAAATAAACAAAATTATTTATAGCTTCACGCTATATCCCGCACCATAGCACGCAACGAGTGTTAAAACACTCAATTCAATTCAATTAATTCAATCACTGACGAGTGACGCAACTAAACTCCGAAATTTTACATTCATAAAACAAAAAAAACAAACCTTTCAACTGATGTTCAATTTGTACGAGCTGACTCTTTATATGTTCTATGGCGGCGTGCTTACTCTCCACCGCGTGTGGTTGTTCCAAGAGAAGAGAGAGAGTGGGAGCTCCAGCTGACGGGGAGACGGAATCTGGAGAAAAACGACAAAAAACGATCAATTGACTGTGAAATTGTGATTAATATTGTGAAATGTCTCATTTATAACAAAATAAAACGTGTAATCATGATTAATATTGTAAAATATTTCAGTTAAGACAAAACTTAACAAACGAAGTGAAACGTGTAAATGTAATTAATATTGTAAAATGTCAAATTTAAACTAAAAGTGAAACGTGTAATCATGATTAATATTGGTAGAATATCTCATTTAAAATGAAAAAAAGTCGAGTGGCGGAACTCAACGCCGCTATTGTGCCTCGCTACCAGAGCGAATCTGTTCCCTGGTAGTTTATATCCTTCTAAAAATCTAAACTTTTTTTTATCGAGCGAAGCGAAACCTTGACGAGCGAAGCGAACTTACCAACAACAGTCGCAGGATGGGGGATGTGTTGAGGCGTAGTCACCACTGGTGAGGATTTCAGAAGAGACGTTAGTAGGGGGGAAGCTGGCGGCGCAGTTGTCGCTAGAAAAAACCATTTAATATTCAAAATACTCAGTTTCACGCTGTATCCCGCACATGACAGGGTACGCAGAAGGAACTTGGGAACCTTGTGTTAAGTACACTCCATTTCATTCCCCACTTGTAACCAGAGCGAAGGAAAAAAAACATTAAATATCTAAATTAAACACACAACCTGTCTTCTTAAGAGGCACGTGCTTTTGCCCCTTCGCCACGACAGGCCTCGGTATATTCAAAATATGTTTATATTTTTACGGAAACCATATTAAATTTGGAATGATCGAATCTGACCTAAAACGCGACAGTTGCGGGTTCAGCTCCCACTCGGGGAAAATAAAATATTTAACAATCTCCACGATCTGGTAACAAGAAGCGCAGCGTTGAATTCACCACTCTATACGACCACTCTATACGTGTCATATCAACAGGTTCCCATGTTCCCTCCACGTATCCACCAAGTGTAGGATACAGCTTGAAGCTGACGCAAAAAAAAAAGAAAAAAAAACACCACATTATCTTAAAAAATCAGAGGATACCGGTGAACAGCAATATCTTAACACTCCAGCTACTCTCTGCCTATACTGCTGACGCGGGATACAGCGTGAAACTGAACAAAACAACATCAAATTTAAAAACGTATAAACATTAGAACATAGCGGGTTTTGAAACCGCGCCTCTTGGAAACCGTCCAAGATCGTTGGTACGTTCAAATTTTTATATATTTACAAAATCAGTATTTTTCTTTCCTAAGTATAACACTTTAAAATAGTACAAAAGATCTCAAAAATTAACACCCTCCCCTTCCTCTGATATATACAAAATACAGTGGGAACCTAAAAATATCAAAACTCATTAACTTACAATAAGGTTCCCTCTCTCTCCCCAGCTATATACAAAATACAGCGAGAACCTAAAAAAAAACATCAAACTAACTAACCTACAATAAGGTTCCCTCTCCCTCCCCAGTTATATACAAAATACACAGCGGGAACCTAAAACACCCCCACTCACCAGCACTAGGCGGCGGCGTCTGCGACGGCCGCCAGGGCCTCTCCACCCGGGCCCTCCGCTCCTCCCTCTCCTTGAGCCAGGCCGCTCGTCGCGCGTTCTCCCTCTCCCTCGCCCGTTTTGCTGTTTCTATATCTGTCCATAATTGTTGGACCCTGTCGTCGGGGGTCTGGGGGTTCCTTATCTCCGTTATTTCATTCTGGAACATTATAGAATTTGTCTTTGTTCCTTGACTCTTCAGGATTTTTTTTTTCGATTTCGATCCACACTCGAGGAAATGAAATATTTAATATTTTCAACTTAAAATATTTAACGTTTCATTTGTTCACTAAGGCAAAAGCGCGGCGTTGAGTTCCGCCGCTCAACACGCAATGCCTCGAATTCGGCGGAAAGGGGGAAACGGAAGTGGAACGGAGAGTCTTAACACTAGGTTCGCGGGTTCCCTCTGCCTACCCTGCCTCGTGCGGGATACAGCGTGAAGCTAAAAAAAAAAAGAGAAAACATACATACATACCCTAAAATACGGTATACACATAAACTTGACTACATATATTCAAAGACAATATATTTTATACATAGATAATGTATACAAAACATATATATCATGACCACGAGTGGGGATCAAACCCGCAACCACAGTTTACGGGCACACACTTGTTCCCATGTGCCTCGACGGGCCTCAATAATGTTCACTCAATGATTTCTATTTGAATAAACAATATCTTATTGTTATGTCAAATTTTGAGGCCTGTCGTGTCGCAGCGGCAAGTGTGTGAATGTAACCGACAGGTTCTGGGTTGGATTCCCCGTCGAGGAAATGAAATCTTATTAATATTATAAATCCGAAAGTTTGTACGGATGTGTGTATGTTTGTTACTCTTTCACGCAAAAACTATTGAACGGATTTTCATGAAACTTTGTAGTAATATAGCTTCGATATCAGAATAACATAATAAGTTAAAATTTATAGGGATTTTTAACCGATATAAAAAAGGAGGTTCTTTTGTATGTTCCCCGATTATTCGAAGATGGGTGGACCGATTTTCAAAATTCTTTTTTTGTTCGAGAGGGTATATTTCACAATTGGTCCCATGGTAAGGAGATCAGGATCTAATGATGGAATCCTGGAGAAATCGAGGGCAACCCTCAAATTTGAAAGGCACAGATGCGATTTTTTCGTATAATAACGCAATTGGGAGATCTGTATCTGACTATCATCTCATTTTATTAACCGACTTCAAAAAAGGAGAAGGGTCGAGTAATCTGAGGAACATACGTATTAAGTATGTTTCTCAGATTACTCGAAGATTGGAACACCGATTTTAAAAAAACTTTTTTTTATCGTTGGAGTTACACATAGGTAGATTACTGTAGGATTATTTATCTTAAATAGTTCTAAATAAAAGTCCGCGACAGCATAGGTATATCTATCTTTTATGTGTATGTCACTATGACAAAAATAGTGAACGCGGACGAAGTCGCGGGTAACAGCTAGTATTTAATATTTTCAATTTAAATATTTTATGTTTCACATCTTCGCTCTGGTAATAGGGCAAAGCGCGGCGTTGAGATCCGCCACTCAACACGCAATGCCTCAAATTCGGCGGAAAGTGGTGAACGGAAGTGGAACGCAGTGTCTTAACACTAGGTTCCCGGGTTCCCTCTGCCTACCCTGCCTCGTGCGGGATACAGCGTGAAAGTAAAAAAAAAATAAAGATCGAATTTAAAATAAACAAAGAACAATACGTATTACCCCACGCTATTTACCAAGAAGTTACCAAAGGTGTATCAAGTATCTTTATACTGTTTTATACAAGCTCCGCTACCCAACATGCGTTGCCTCCTGCAATGGTAAGTGGAGAACACAACGGAGTGTCTTACCACTAGGTTCTCAAGTACTCTCTGTTCACTGTACCAGAAAATGTTAACTATAGGCTTACTTTTATCTGTTCATACTGTTTCTCCATTTCCTTCAGATTCTCCTGTATTTCATGCTCTCTTTGTTGCATGAGACGTTTTAATATACTCTCTTGGGGAGTCTCCACAGCACCCTCGGAGTTACGCTTCTTGCGTTTCGGTGTTTCAACATGCTCAAGTAGGGCTCCATATTGGGCTGCGCAACTAAAAATAAACATGTACGTTTTTCTTATTATTTACACTACATTCAATATTTATTAATCTAGGCTCAGTTTCATACTGATTCCCGCACATGGCAGGGTAGGCAGTGGGAACCTCGGAGTCTATTGTTAAGACCGTTTTCCGTCGAATTTGAGGCATAGCGTGTTGATATTTATACAAGGAATTAGTAAAATACTGGCCAACATGATAAAATAGAAAAATTCCACCTTTTTTAACCAATTGACCTGTTCAATTCCTTAGGCCCTCGTTTCATAATCGGTGGAGACTGGAATGCCAAACACGTTCATTGGGCTTCAAAGTTGACAAATACTAGAGGTCGGGAACTCAAGGAAAGCTTGGAAAAAAATAATCTCAGTTCAATCTCTACTGCAGAACCCACTAACTGGTCCTCTGATCCAAATAGATTACCAGACGTTGTAGACTCTTTTGTTGTTAAAGGCATATCAAGTGTCTATCACCAAATAGAAACATGCCTAGATATAGATTCAAACCGTGTGCCAGTAATTCTAACAGTCAGCATAACAGCACTACGACGTCAGAAAACTTTGAAGTTGTACAATAAACGCATGGACTGGAAATTGTTTCGGATGCTGGTTGATGAAAGGCTACATCAAGCTGCACATAAAGCTGAAAACTAGCCCCGATATTGATGAAGCTACCAAAATGATTGCTACAACTTTACAGGAATGCTGCTGGATGTCGACACCCGAAATTCTCGAACGTCCTTTCAAATGCAAAACCTATTCAGAATCGATAAGAATAAAAGTAAAAAAAAAAAAGAAGACTGCGACGTGTTTGGCACACGAGTAGACACCCCAGTGAAAAGGAGCACTCAATAGAGCGACCAAAGAACAAAAACCATCAATATTAGTAGCTGTGTTGCTCTTCAAACATACGTAAATTTGTTCATGTTCACAGCTGACATGCCACAAAGCACACAAGTTCAACCGCAACATTTGCTGACAACACAGCAATACTTGCTTCAAATAAATATCCAGTCGACACTACTCGGCTACTACAATCTAATGAAATTAATCTGAGATACAGAGGTCTCTATTAGCTCTTAGGCAGGAACTGAAAACTGGCTATTGACAACAAAATTCTGATTTATTCAACAATCCTGAAGTCAATTTGGTTACGAACTATGGCATAGAACTGGGGTGTAGCTAGTAACGCCAATTTAATGATGGGTCAAGGAGTTCAAAACTATATATTAAAACAAATAGCAAATGTGCATTGATTTATTAAAACAGCAGAGGTTCATGAAATTCTTAGTATATTGACAGTGAAGGAAGAAGCTCGACTCCATGAGGCAAATAATAATCATCTGGAAAAGTACCCAATCCAAACCAACTCGCAGGCAAATTGAATATCCCTGAAAGTATACATCGCCTGAAACAGCGACAGGACATATTCTACTTAGATAGCCAGGAATAAGATTAGCATTTTAAATAAAAAGCTGACTCTGATGTAGTAAAGCCTTATATGTCACAGGAAACATCACATCTGTTGATAGTCAAAACAAATGATCGCAAGATATATATATATATATATATATATATATATATATATATATATATATATACATATATATATATATATATATATATATATATATATATATATATACATATATATATATATATATATATATATATATACATATACATATATTTTTATATATATATATATATATATATATATATATATATATATATATATTTGGAATGAAATGTAATGTTCTTTTGAAACTCCAAGAGGCAAAGGAATACAGGCTCTAAAACTTTTTTATTTAAATTCGTGACGTCATAATTCTTTAACAGATAATTAAATTATATTTGTTAATATACACAAGAATTGCTATTATTGCTCTTACTAGAAAGTAAAATTTATATTTATTTATTCAAATTTTATTTGCCATAGTAAAAAAATATTAAATACATATAAAAAAATAGTAATATACAAATAAAAAAACAAAAATAAGAAATACAGATAAAAAATAAACAAAAAAAAAAAGTATGTACTATTTTTTACCTTAAAAAAGAAGAGAGCGCGCGAGAGAGAACCGCCGACCTCCTAAATGTATACAAAATCGTATAGTCAAAGTCTACGGTCCCTTTGCATGCATTGTTTTTTAAGCGTTTTGTTTTATAAAAGCGTATAAAAAATGTATGGATGATTTAAGGATTAATTTTAAAAAAGCACGCAATATTTTATACCTTCACGCCTACACATTAGGGAAGACAGAGGGAACCTAGTGTTTAAACACTCCGTTCTCATTAAAACTTCCACCGAATTTGGCATTTATTTTTCTTTTTCTTTCTAAGTAAGTTAAGTAGTGAAACTCAACACCGCACTTTACCTCTTTTCCAGAGCGAATAAATGATGGTTATGTGGTATATTATTGATTTTTTCTTTCTATTGATTTTTTTAATTCTATTGATTTTTTTTTATGATAAATAAAAATAACTACCCAGCTTTAAAAAATATAAAGAGCAATGGTTATATACCACATAACCATTGCTCTTTATATTTTTTAAAGCTGGGTAGTTATTTTTATTTTTCATAAAAAAAAATCAATAGTAAAGTTACATTTTTAAAAGCTTTGTTTTTATTAAAATATTTATTAAAAAAAAAAAATTGCCGATTTAAAAAAAAAAACTATTTTTTTCTTAACTTTAAACAAAACATGCTTTGTATTATACTTAGGACGTCCTCACCTTACCTTTGGCCTATTACACAAATAAAAAATAATCACAAAGAAATACACAGAGACGGTATTGGTGATAAAAATATATATATATACATTTTTAATATATTTTGAATACTGTGACCTTTTTGTTAGATGATTAATTCTGAAATTAGAAAATGTGTATGTTAGTTTGTGTGACATGATTTCTATACAAATATTGTTATTTTTTTTATCGATAGAAAGAAGACATATTTTGTATAGATAGAAAGATTCCCTTTTTTCCAAAGAGAATGAATGAAAATGACACTTCAATATTTTTAATGACCTAAATGAAAAATAATACTATTTTAATAGATAATTTAAAAGTATATAGGTTTCAAACGGCACATTTAAATGAATAGTGGTTTAAAATATATAAAAATTAATATTTTTTTAGTTTATATTTAACTTTGATATACATTTGAATTTTATATAAAAAATTGGAATACAAAACATCAAATGTAAGGGATTAAAGATTAAAATTAAACAATTAAACTGCAGTTAAAGACCTATATAAAACATGTATGTATATGTATGTCGGACCTCTCCCGGACGTTGTTCGCTTGCCGGCGCTCTCTCTCGCGCGCCGCCTTCGCGTCGGGGTCGAGCTCGTCCTCGTCCGCCGACGAACAGCTGGACGAAGGCGAAATACTTATTATATTTATATATCTTTTTTTTTAAAACAAAATAGGAAAAAAATTATGACGACTCCATTTTACATGCGGAAAGAGATGTTCTCATTTTTTTTTACATATTATTTTCATATTTAATTAAAAACTTTTAGTGATAATAATTTTTGTCGACTCTATTACATTGCAAAAGGATATGCGAAAAGAGATGTTCTCGTTTTGAATTGTTGAAATTATTATTATTTTTTTTATTTTAAACCATTCAAAATGAAAACTTAACTAAAATTATATATTTATATAAAACATACTTAATAATTATTTTATTTTATTATTTACTAAATTAATAATAATTTTATCGGAAATAAACATCATATTAAATTTAAAAAAAACATTGACATTTTTTTAACTATTTTCAAATAAAATGGAGAACTTCTCTTTATTGGAAAGTCTGATGGTTAAACTTATTTAATATATAATAAATAATTTCTACCTGAACTGATTTTGTACGCTACGAAAGAAAAACACATGAAAATTTACAAAATTCACATTAAAAAAACACATTTTTATACACAAAATAATGACACACAATCAACAATTTCGACCAAAAAACACTTACTTCTACTATATAAATATGGCATCGAATCCATATTTTTAAAAAGTATCTTTTAAAAATAACCTTTAATGGAATGAAACACAAACAAAAAATACTTAATAAATTGTTTTTTAAAATAACGTCTTTATAAAATGATATGATATTAATCATTATAAAAAAGAAATAAAATGGCGTAATAAAATATAGAATCTTAAATGTAACGATGTGATAGTAACATGACAGAAAGTTATTTTATTTAGTGATAATGTAAACATTGAATGGAGACCTTGTTAGAAAATATCCCCCCCTCCTCCCCCCTCCCCCCACACTTTTTGTGCTGTTAGTAGATATTACCTACTGAGTAATTTAACTCAACACTATATAGCAAGGAAATAAGACACAATTTAGTCCCCCGAGTGGGAATCGAACCCGGTTTGACTTGTAATAGTTAGATTAGTAATGAAGAAAAATAGTGAATTTATAGTGTCATCAATCATATAGTTTGTCACTGGATGTGTGATAATATTGAAATTATAATGATGATAGTGGGAATAAACAGTGTGATGATAGTGATGATAGTGAATTATTATGATGACAGTGAGATGATAGTCAACATGTTTATATTGTAGGTGTTAGTGTTAAAATGGTAACATAGTGATAGTGTGATAAATGTGAATAAGTAGTTCAGAATAAACAGTGAGATGATAGTGTCATCATATTTATATGGCACGTGTCAGGGTTAACATGGTAACATAGTGATAGTGTTTCGCCGGAAATTAACTCACTATCTGCGGCTGCGTTTCCCGCCGGCCTGTTTGAGCGCGTCCGCCGACCCCGAGGAGGACGGCTTCGAATCCAGACCCGAGTCTGGAGGCTCTTTGCGTTTCTCTGTGAAAGATTATTTCATTTTTTGTTTTCTTTTATAACTCAAGCTGGAAGAACTGAACTGATATAAATTAAGCTATCACACAGAATACTTGGTATATAAGTTTTATTTTTGCCCTCGTTGCAAAAAGAGGAGTGTTATTAGTTTGATCTGAGTCTGTGTGTGGCATCGTAGTTCCTGAATGAAGGAGTCAATTTATTAAATATTTAATTTACTAATTTTTATATATCTTGCGGTGGTTCTTAGCGATGTTTTACGAAAATCAGATCAACGATATAAGAGTTACAAGCACTTTGCCAATATGAAGATTTAGAAATTTTGTTCTCTTGTTGGCATTACGCAAGTCCAAGTTTATCCATAAGAAAGAACACTGCGGTATATTCCACAACAGCGAGAAAACAAAAATAGATTAATTTAACTATTTTTCCCTAAACTAGCCACGAATCTACGACCATCGCGATTAAAGCTATTATAAATATATTTATACAACTTACTGGTATTGGGCAACAGATGTCTCTCCATTTTGACCGGTGGTTCCGTGTGTAGATGCGGTATGGCGCCGGGTACGCCCACTCGGCTCACTATTAATTACGTTATATATATATTTAAGTATGTAATTCTGTGTCCCACACATAGCAGAGTAGGTAGAGGGAACCTGGGAACCTAGTGTTCAGATACTTTAGATATTCCTATTGGAACACTTCCATTTCCTCGATTTTTTCTTAGAATCCTTTATGCTTGTGGCTGGTTTTGGGGGTTAGGTTTGGTCTTAACAGAGTATTTTAACTCCAGTTTACACCAAAGATTCTTCTGCGAATGCAGAATACAGCATGAAAAAGCAAAAAAAAAATGATATAAAGTTTTTTAAAATAAACAAAAAGAAGACCGATTTACAACAATAAAACACAACTCACTGGCAGGCTGATGCTGGTGTGGATGATGTACATCCTGAGGATACAGCTCGGGCGCCTCCGCGTGATTCCTCAGTACATTAATGGCGTCGTCCAAACGCTCTTCCATACGAGCCCCCTGAAATTTTGCGGGATTTAGGTATGTTTTTTTTTTTGTTTTTTTAAATGGAAAAATGTTGTGGGGTCACCGCTCACGACCCCTCAACACCAGTATTCATTGTTACCCTGTTTTTAGAAAACATATGATCGATTTTACCCTTGGAGGTAATTTTATGGGAATTACTTAATCTTATATGAATTTATAAGTATTACGTCGATCTATGTGTTTGTCTGTCAGTGGCCCCGTAGCTCTAAAACTGAATTTCCTCGCAGTGGTTCTTAGCTGTGCTCAGTCAGTCTAACAGTTTAAGAGTATCAGCTCGTTTCTAAAGTATTAAGGCATTTTTAGCGTAGTGTTGAATTATTCCATTTTTTCTTTATTCACTTTATCAACATACAGTCAACAATTCTTATAAGTATAGATTATATTTTTTTAGATATTTAACACAGTACTTTTAAATAAAAGCAATTATAAGTACTTTCGTATAAGCACAAAGATTAATTATTTTTCCTATCTTAAAAATCTCGTATTTTATTAAACGAATCTTGAACATAATTTAAAATAATTTTTATCTAAGAGAAACATAAACTGCAAAACAAAGCTGTCATGCCACACTTCATAAGACTGGTATTACGACTATCAGTAACTTGTATATAAACTTAAAATTTCACTGATACCCTTAATACTTGTCTAAATCAAATTTTCATGCCACGAAATGTTCATTCAAACAAATTAATGGAAAAATATATCGTAGATACACAAAAAACAAAAATATTTGATGATAACTATATTTCACAAAGGTATGGCATAATTATTACTAAGCTAAAGTGCATGTCTATGTAAACTTATACACAAAATTTACTAATTTATATTCATTTTTAATTCATTGACATAAGACTATTTAGAAATAACACAATTATCATCAAAACAACGCACGCATCACTCACCTTCCATAACGATGTGTGTGTAAATTTGGTAAATAAATGAAAATATTCTATTAAAAACAAAAAAAATCACAATTGGGTTTCATTTATTTTAACAAGGGTAAATACGATCTCTATATCAGAACTGACTAAAATGAGATTTTAATGTAACTTATTAATTTATGTTCTTCTAATGGCCATTATTTTTGTATATATTTGTAAAGTAATATAATTTCCCATATGTATCATAAATACCATTAACATGTAAGTATAAAAATTACCAAATTTTCTATCTTAGGATTTTTTTTCAGCTTCACGTTGTATCCCGCACATGGCAGGGTAGGCAGAGGGAACTGAGGAACCTGGTGTTCAGACACTCTGTTACGCTCCCCACTTTACACAGGATTTAAAGTTAAACAATTACAGATAATTACATACTAAGTCCTAAATTCTAGCCCTGGTTTTGTTTACTTTTTACTTTATTAAAAAAAATATACATTTAAAGTGTCTATAGTGTTCAAAAGTGGCGTAATTGAGTAAAAACACGTGTTTGTTCAATGTGTTTTTAGATGATTTTTACCCTACTCACCCCAACATCGGAGTGCTCGCGTAGAAACACCATCGCCTCGTCGAGCTGGCGCTGCTCGGCCGGCGCGCCCTGACCATATCATAGCTCAGATGCGAGCGAGAGCTAGCCAGTTTGAGGGTAACGGGGGGTCATTGTGTTTTTGTGGCCATTTTTGAGATTAATAATTTGTTAGCTATTAATTATATACTCATAAAGAAAACTGTTCCTTAATTATTGTGTTTTGTGGCCATTTATGGAGTGTGTTTGTTATTGAAAAATATATTCTTATAAAGAAAGATGCTCTTCGTTTTTTAAATATTTTTTGATTTTGATTATATTATCGATGTCTGTTTAATGAAAAGGAATTTCGCTGTCGATTTTGGATTTTTTTTATTTAGAGAACATTTTTAATGGTGAGGTGTTTTATAAAAAGGAATAATAATAAATAAAATGAGGATTGATAACTACATGGGGGTAAAATTCAATATATTACTTCAGCAACTAACTACCGTAAGTCTAATAGTCTAGTTTAAGCAAAGTCTAGATTTATTTAAAAAAAATACCCGATAACGGCTATTGGCTCAACGCTCGCTGTTTAAAACACAGAAAACAACAAAAACACAAAATAAATAAACATCAAAAAAATTGGCGTAACCATTAATTCTCTCGTGACTATTAATTTCTTAACTTAATTATATAAAAAAAACTTAACATTGAACATTTACAAAGAAAGGTGACACCAATTATTTTGAATCAAAAAATAAAATTTCACAATATATTAAAAACAAAATAAAAGCATATCACAGTGTCCGGAAAAGAACCTTTCTGTTCGTTTTTCTGAACAAATTTTCAGAAACATTTTAATAATGAAATTATCAAATTAGTAGCAAACATGCGGAGATCATGCCAAAGATAACAAAAAACTTACAAAAACACTTGCTACAATATATTCAAATATTTTACAACTTACTATAATGATTCGCTAATAAAAAATAACTTTTTTTTCAAGAGGGTAAAAGTGGTCAGTGGGGTACGACTCACTACATTAACCCTCTTGAAAATAATATTATTATTGTATTTTTCATTATTTCCTATATACCAGCTTGTTCCTTTGTTACCACTTACCATAACTGGTGGGAACACGACATGTTGGTGTCCATTAGGTATAACTGGCAGAGGCGCGTGGGGGGTGGTCGCTGTAGGTGGCGAAGACACCCCCGTTGATACCCAGTTTGATTGCTGAAATAATGTGTTTTATTTTTACTAATCCACATTTAGGAAAAAAATTAGATTAATTAGAAAATGTATAAAAATTTTAGCGTTGCATAATTTGAACCCGCGCCTCTTTTATAAGCCGTAGAAGAGGAGTGAATCGTTGGACGGTTTCCAAGAGGCGATACAGGACAATCAGATAATCTATATCCGCAAACTTTATCAATACAATAACAAAAGAGCATTTTTAAAATATATTTCTTCGTTAAATTAAAATTTTAACTGCCACCTGTCATTCAAAAACAAACCAACTTAATAGCCGATGACGCCAAAATTATTAAAGTAATGTCCATAGAAAAATAAATAGTGAAAAAAAAAAACAATAAGAACAAGACCACGACTTTGACTCAATGTAGTGTAAGAAATAAACATAATTAAAAAAGACAGAAATATCTGAAACATTATAAATAAAATTCATAAATATAGCATGGCAAAGCGCGGCGTTGATTTCCGCCACTCAACACGCAATAACTCAATTTCTTCTTCTCAATATCTTATCACTAGATTCTTAAGTTTCCTCTGTCTACCCTGCCACGTGCGTAATACAGCGTGAAACTGAGTATAAAATAGAGAATAAAATTGTGGATTCGATACCCACCCAAAATATTTAATATTTTTAATTTAAATCAAGGCAAAGCGCGGCGTTGGGTCCCGTCCCGCCACTCAATACTCAATGCCTCAAATTCGGCGGAATGTGGGGGAACGGAAGTAAAACGGGGTGGCTCACAGTAGGTTCCCAGGTTCCCTCTACCCTGCCATGTGCAGGGATACAGCGTGAAGCTTGTAAATTTATTACCTGTCCATTATGATGCGCGTGCGCGTGCGGCGAGTGCTTGAGCGGGGGGTAGAGGCGGGCGTGGAGGGGCGGCGGGGAGTGCACGGGCGTGGAGGGGGACGAGCCGTACGAGGACAGGCTGCCCGCCTCGCCCCCCGCGCCCGGCGTGCTGGCCGCGCCCGCGTACATCTACGTACAATGAGGGTACGCGTGAAATATATACTTATAATACATATATCTGTGACCGATCACCTTCTGTGTATATGTAAGATATATTAAATAATATCTTATTTTCATTTATCAATTTAATAGGGTCCAAAATTGTAATTTTATTTTCTAATCAGATTAAAAGCAATTTACACTACTATATTTTGGCAACTTTCCCTCAACATTTAATGTTTGTTTTGTTGTTTTAGTACATTCGTTTTTTTAATAAGATGTTACGTCAATTAAATATTTAATTCGACAAAATTATTAGTAAGCAAAACAGTATATTTCAAACGGGCGAAGCCGCGCGTGGGTGGTTTTCTTTGGTGACAAGGCTAAATGGAAAGTACCTCACACAGACTTAGCGACAATATCTTAAATGGCAACAGTGTCTTAATATTAAGTTGCCAAGTTCCGTCTGCCTTCTCTTAAATAAGATTACAGCGTGAAGCAGAAAATAGAATATTTGTTTCTCTTACCGGTTGCATAGATGGCTTGGCCACTATCATTGGATCGCTTGGCGAGTGTACGGGCGCGGCCGCCCTGAACGACGACATCGGGGGCAGGGGCAGCTCCGCGCCACCCGCCGAGCTCGTGTCCGCCGGTGGGGGGCCTGCTATACCTGCAAATTGTCACGACGAGGATGACCATTTTGTAAGTTGATAGACAAATTGTCTATTGCGAAATGTTAGGTTTAAATATTTCTCATACAAGAAAAATATTGTTTAAATTCGCTATACTAACTTAAATGCACGCTGTGTAAATGTAATTTAATAAAGGTAATTTAAATATATATAAAAGTAATTTAAATATATTATTTACTGGAGTGGTAATCAAACCCACAATCACAAAATCACAAACATAATAAATGTAACAAAAGACGAGGGCGTCTGTATCCCACTCAATTGTACATGGCCTTAAATTTTGGATGTTCTATCATACTTTCATACATAAGTATGCTAGAACATCCAAATCACACCAGAGATAGATAAACAATCTAAAAAAAATATCCAAAATGACACAAAACTCCATACCCATACCTGGTGAAGTAGCGTACGGGTCGTGGTGATAGGGCGGCGGCGGGGGAGGCTGGTAGTACCCGCCCGCCCACTCGCCGCCGTAGTAGGGCTCCTGGTAGCCGGCGCTGTTGCCCGCTCCTTTGGGCGACGCGTACCTGCTGGGCGAGTCGTGGCCGAATTCATCGCTGCCGTACTGGAAATATAAATAAAACATTTGTTAATATCATATTCGTTATATTATATCGAAATAGGTACCTATATTTGTTTTCAGCTTCACATTTCTCGCACATAGCAGAGTAGATAGGGGTCATTTGAAAATTTAGTGTTGAGACACTCAGTTCCGTTAAAACACAAATCACTACAGCGACTCCAGATCATTAACTCATCACAAAGAAAAATAAACAAAAACACAAAATGTAAAATGAGATAGAGCTTAGTATGGATAATCTTTAGGTAATCTATAGGTGGCTCGGTCAATTTTATTTCATTTCGCAGATAAAACTCATTGCATTGTAGAGAAGCGATCACAAACTACTAATATTTGTACAAACCTTGTACAAAAGTCGATGAATAAAAAATCATATTTTACGAACAACATAGCACGTTAAGGGGAGCTTTCCAAGATATAATAGTGAAAACTGCAATTAAATCGGTTAAGCCATTTCTTAGAATACACAGGCACAGGTGAACAAACGCACAGGCATACAGATAAATAGACAAAAAACTAAAAAGCATTATTTGTAATTCTAATACGGTATTATTTGCCAGCAAAACTTTTTATCTTTACATATCTTCTATGTGCAGACATTGATTCGTTACAATTTTAACTTAAATATAAATAAGTTAATACACCATAATCAAATAAAATCAACGCCTACGGACCAAAAATCAGCCACCTCAAACAAGCAAAGAACAATTGAATCACAACACAAAATTACATTTTCTTTCATCATCTTCTTAAACAAAAAAACACAAAAATAGCCCGCACACCCATCCACTTCCGCTTAAAACTAACCATTGCTTAACCCTAAAATATTAATACCATATAAACATTAGTCGAAACAGGCCTCCAGTATAGTCATAGGCACTACTGCCATTGCGAAATGCAGACAAAACGCACAATTACTCAGCAGCTTGCTTTTGTAATGCAAAATAATAATGGCACCTATATTTGATTGTAAATCGAGTGATATTTCTATTTCCTATAAAGATTTTCCACTTTAAATTGAAGTTAGAGCTAATAATTAAAGGTCTTGACGACAGCTGAATGTTATAAATCACGATAAGAATAACAAGCTTAGGCTAAGCTTCGTGTAGGCGCGCGGCGTTGAGTTACCCACCACCCAAAATGAATTCTCTACAATAGATTGAAAGGAGAGAACAAAGTGTCTCAACAATAGGTTCACTTTGCCTTTAAATTAAGTCAATCCTCTAGCATTATATGTAAACAATATTCACTAAAAGCCTTAATATATGGTAACTACTGTATCCAAACTAGTCCGAGTCGGGAACTGAACTGCGTATATGGATGTGCCGGTTACGAGATTTGCGTGAAAGCTTATAATTACTGATGGAGGCATTACATTGCCGACCAAAATGAGTGTACACTTATTGTTTATGTTTATTAATAAATATTTTTTATTTTAACTCATCTCCATTTTTATAGAATTATACATTATTTCTTTCAAGATACATTCCAAACAAATTTTCGACAATTATATTTATGAATTCTCGTTCGCACCAAATGTATCGATCAACGGCTGCGTATATATATAGGTGTATACAGAAGTTAATTTTTATACCAGCAATTTTATAGTTAACATATATGAGTTTTAATGACAAAATCTTAAAATTTTTAGCTTCACTATTTATCCGCATATAGAAAGTTAGGCAAAGGGAACCTAGTTTCAAAATGCTCTATTTCTCCCGTACTGCTGATTCTTCCTAAACAATCGTGTTTAGTTTCAGAATAAAACTTTATAATAATATAAATTACTAATATAAAACTAATGTTACATACAACAAGCACGAAGTGTACGAAGCACGTTTATCTTATTAGCAGTATTGTGCTGTATTAGGGGCGTCAGTGGACGCACTTAATTGGTAACGACACACAATTCCTTTTAAATGTACACCTTAAATACTTTACAATATTGACAATTTACTTATAAATACCTCTTAGTTAAATATATTAGTCACATTTTACGGAAAGCTTAGATATTTCTTCACTTATTTTTACATACGTGTTCCAAAAAAAGCTATAAAACTATATAGATTTTCAAAAGGGTCACGAGTAAT
>DWMZ01001208.1:0-17247 GCA_018249855.1 Eueides tales michaeli
GAGTTTTTTTTTTCTTTCAGCTTCATGTTGTAACTCAAAGGTGTGTTTAACCTGCAGTTTATTTTTAAAATTGAATAAATCATATTTTCAATTTATATCTATATACATATGAATATTGTATATTTAACTAGTACATATACAAAAACGACGAATTATTTAAATAATTTATTTAGTTTACATTGCAGCTTTTTACGTCATTTGCTTTTAAATTGGTAATATAAAATATTTTGAGCGAATGATGGCAATGTTTAACTAGACAAAGTAAAATGATATGAGGGATACAAACTTGGCGGGAATTAATATAAAATTGGCTAAAAATTAACAACTTTACTTTGATCGATTCTCTATGTGAATTCCGTCACGTAAAAAAATCACATAAAAGAGTTACTCATTGTAGATTTAGAAATTGAATTCGCAAGATGAGGCCGTGTGATTGAAACGCGACAGGTTGTGGGTTCAATTCCCACTCTGGATTGGTGATAAAATATTCAATATTTTTTTAATTAAATATTTATTGTTTTTATTTCGTCGCTCTGAGCATAAGCATAATTCCCACCATTCAATAAGCAATGCCTCAAATTTGGCGGAAAGTGGTAATAAAAAAGTATCTTAACACTAGGTTCCGAAGTTCCCTTTGCCTACCCTGCCATGTGCGGGATACAGAGTGAAAACACAAGAAACTTGGTAGCAGCAAGGCTTCGGTTCAAATTAATAAAGTACGTTGACGCAACGATAGGTACTTTGTTCGAACAATTTTTTTACTCTTAAATTATGACAGCATTCTGGAAACTTTCTTCTTGAAACTCTTTAATTAATCTTTAGACTTAACAACTTTAAGGTATTGAAAAATTATTTGAAAATATTGAAAATGATATAAAAGCCCCGTCAATTTCATGTAGAGCGCAGGGTTGACATATTAAACATAGAAGAAAGTACCTTCATATCGAGTATATACGAACCGTAAAAGTGATGGTTGGGTATTAAATCTCATTCATGAGAAACATTTCAATAGTTATTTTCATTTTTACGCAAAGATAGAATAAGCGTGGCGTTGAAATGGCAACTCAACATGCATGTTGTGTTAGGAAATTGGACGAAAAGTTCTACTTTACGCGGAATACGGTGTGAAGTTGCATTTTTACGGTTCTATAATTTAAAAAAAAACAGAATTCTTGAACTATCACTTTTTTTCTTTCTCTGTCTTTCTTTATGTCAGGGCCGTTTATATGTCTTGAGATCGCGAAGAGGTGTTAAGCTGAAATTGATGTCAAAGGTACAGGTCTACGATTCCTCGGAGCGCTGAATAAAATTGAGCATGTAGAAATATCAAGTCAATTAAAACAACATCATTTATGCATAGGTTTTTCTGTAATTTTATTAATTCACAAGTAATCAAAGCTTACAGGTCTCCCCGTGAAACTAACAGTGATGAAATTTTACAACGTGATTTTTTTTGTTCAGTTTCACCTTGTATCCTACACATGGCTGGAGGAACTTTGGTATCTAGTGTTAAGAACTTCCGTTCCTAGTAAGATACTTTCCGTTCTCCACTACCTTAATTGAATAGTTGCGAGCGCGAGAAAATATCTAATGGAACTAATTGTAATAACAATTTTAGAAGCTACAGGGGAACAAATAAACATACATTCTGGTCAAAATAACAATGGTTCCTTATGCTTCGCCATAGTCGGGTGAAAATCTAAAACCACACAGGCGAAGCTGCGGCCGGGAACTAGTTGTATTATTAATTCATAACATTGGTAAGTATTTCTTAGAAACGTAAACATTACCGGTTAGTCAATATATTTATACCTTGACCGACGTAATCCCGTTAAGTTATTATCTAACCATAACCATGAATTGTGTTGTAACTAAAAGAGAAAGCCTATTGCTGTAATGTGTTCATTTGTATTATGAAGTATGTTCATCCTATTATGGATGTTAGTACTTAACTAGCAAATTATAATTATTATTAATAAAGTGCACAGTTTTTTTAAAGTATATTTTTTATCTTTAAATTGACTTGTGTATAATTTTATATGTTTGACCATTAGGACAAAAAAATTGTATTTTTTTAATTTATACATATTTAATAATTTAATTTACTTATTATATATAATTCCTTACATAATTGTATTATTTTCCCAACGAAGACAAACCACCACACTTACAATGGTGTTACAACTATAGGAGCACACCTACTCTGTAATCAATTGACGTGTTTGTTACTTTGTTCAGTATTCACGCTGTATTGTTCAGGAAATAGTTTGATAGAGCACGTCTCTAGTCAATTTCCTGCCCTCAACGATTTCACTCACGTCTATGTTTTCTTTCCTGTAGTACATTAGAAGCCCAGATTCAGTTACGAAACAGTGTATATTAAAGGTGCTTTTAGAGGTTTTCTTTACATTTTAACCTACTTTCAGGTAATAACACTATTTTTTTCTTAGCTTCTCGATGTATCTTGTACATGGCAGGTTAGACAGAGGGAACTTGAGTACCTAGTGTTGAGACACTCCGTTCCGTTCCCACTTTCCGCCGAATTTGTGGCAATGCCGCGCTATTTATTTGATAATATTAAATATTTCTCTTCTTCGAGCGGGGATCGAACCCACAACTTGTCGTTTGCTGCCACATATTAATATTAAATTTATTACACTGTAAATAAAGCGAGATGAGCCAACGTATGAAACCATCGTCGACAGCTTGTTACGGGCGCTCTTGTTCAGAAATTTCCTCTAGCGTCAGCCTACGCAATATTCTGTTTAGCCTTTGTGAGCTTATGAATAAATGTACAGTATGTATTATATTGTGGAACTTTTATACACGAGGTTCAAGATGGACTTAAGTACGAAATGTTTTATTTAAATATTTATTTTTATCTGGTTAGCTGTAGATAAATTGTATAAAAATACGATTTACTTAGAAATATAATATCAGTTAAAAAGCTTACAGTTATTTTTGTATCATTATAACTAACACTGAATCTCTATTTTGAATAATTATTGACAAAAACTCAACTGAATTGGTTTGGGCATTTAAATAAAATACGCATGCAATGATTAGACTGGCAGATAAATAGCGGTGTAAGTAATAAAATAACTCTACCAGAATTCTGAGGATAATTTTATTAGAGCACTAGTGTACCATTTAAGGCATGGAAATATTATATCGCCTCTAAATTTCGTAGAATATTTCCTTGTAGTGCTAAATTTGGCTTATTATTTAAAATAGCAACTTAAAAATGTAATTTGTATCGTTTAGAAAAGTCCTTTCAATGCTTAAAATATTCCATGAGGTCTGTTGTAGCACAGGGGCGAAAGCGTGTAACTGCAAATGCGACATGTTGTCGGTTCGATGCTCATTCGAGGAAATAATCATATTTTTATCCTTCGCTCTGGTATCAAAACAAAGCGCGGCATTGAGTTCCGCCAATCAACAGACAATGTCTCACATTTTGTAGACATTGGGGTACGGAACAGTGTTTTAACACTATGTTCCCAGGTTCCCTCTACCTACCCTGCCATGTGCAGGATACACCGTGAAGCTGAAAAAAAAGGTTTTTTTATAATATGTCACACTTTATTGCGATATTCAGTAGTCAATATTTACATAATTCATTACATAATTTATACTAGTTTTTACTTTTCTAATCTAACATAAATTTCGCTATAAAATGAAAATTTGCAGGATACAGCGTAAAGCTAAAAAAATGCGAAAATTACATCAAACTATCCATTCATTAAAGATACGAGTACATCAAACGTTACTGCATTGGTTTTGCATACATTATGTATTTTATGAATAACTCTTAATACACAAGTATTTTAAATATTAGATTTTTAAGAAAGTGGATGTTTTTTCTACTGTGGTAGTGATGCTTCAATATTACAGCTTGCTTCTAAAGGTTATTTTCATTATCTTTTGTAGCATAATATGACGACTAGAGCAAGTTATTTCTTAACTAAGGATAGTTAAGGACGCTATTTTATACGGCTTCATCTTTTTTACATAATAAAATATTTGAATTAACTTTATTTTTTTATTTGAAAAATACGACATATTTTTTGCAACTAGCAACAAAATGTTTTGAAATAATATCATTACCGTTAAATGTCGTTTAAATCATGTACAAGTAGTTATATTGTTGAGTTTGAAGGATACATTTCCGTATAATAGCTGCCATTTCCTTGACAAGATACCATTTACACGCATTCTTTATTTTTATTGCCGTAAACCTTGCACAGTTATAACGAGTAATATTTAAGTACGATCTAAATATATTTTTGTAATATACGAATGACAAGATTTTTTTTAATTTGCGTCACTGAACTGAACTGAAAGATATTTTCAATTAATTAAAACAAGTTGAAATATGGGGCCTGTAGCAGAAGCATAAACACGCAACAGGTAGTGGGTTTGATCACTACTCCACGGAATGACATATGTGCTATATTTTTATGTCTTAGGTCTGGTAAGAAAACAAACCACGGCCTTGAATTCCGCCACTAAACACGCAAAGCCTCAGATTCGGCGTAAATTGTGGAACGGAATGGAGTGTCTTAATACTAGGTTTCCAGATTCCTTCTACATACCCTTTAATTATTATTTGGAGAATCGTATGTTTTTAATAAAAGGAAGCCCCTGAAATTTAGGAATGAAATGGGATGTGTCCCAGCTACTGTATCGGCACTGCAAACCTTTCAAACTTATCAATTTTAGTCGGTCGTTGAATATCGAATTGAATTAATAGATAATTTTTTTTTGGATCTAAAATAATTTATTTAAGAAACAATATGTCTTATTTCGTTTTATTTGAAAGCAGTCATTAAAAATAAAATTTGTTTGCCCTAAAGATGTACTTTTGATATTACACAGTATTTATATATTAGAGTACCTAATTACTTTTGAAATATTTATAAATGTAATGTAGTAATAATTTTATTCACGCAATTATCAATGAAGAGTATGCTTACATATTACGTGAAAGGCTTAACCTAATAAATGATGTATGCATTAACCATTTACTACATTGCCCTTCGTCATTTTGATATAGAAACTGTCAAAACTTATAGACTCAGTAATTGGACCAACTATACGATCATTGCCCTTCAATCCGCCAAAACGACATAGCCGAGTTATATTAGGTAAAAAAAGAGATTAACCTCGGAATGAAAGATAATAAGCTGGAAATTGGAAAAACCCTTTTTTTTGGCGACCTAAATATTGTCTCAAAATTCACTAATGCTACCGTGTCTACGTCTTAAGATATTAAAGGTCAAAGGTCACAAAAAACGATTTTTCGCAAATATCTCAGCTCCTATTATTTAAATGATAGGATATTTTTACCTATTCTTAAAGTTGTAGAGTATAAAATTTTCTACAACTTTTCTCTGAACTATTTTTTAATGTGATCAACCGTTTTTGGGGTAGAGAGCGGAAAGTGCGCAGCGTACAGTCATATATGGGCTAATGCATGGTCAAGCATATATGACTGTACGCTGCGCACTCTTTGTGCTCTACTTTAAAAACGGTTGATCGTATGAAAATAAAGTTAAGAAAAACTGTAGAGAATTTAATATTCTACAACTTTTATAAAAAGTAAAAATATCACTTAAGTAATAGGAACTGAGATATACTAAATTTAAAAACGTATAAAAATTTGGACGAAGCAGGATTTGAACCTGCGCCTCTTGAAAACCGTTCAAGCGCTCTGACCACTAAGCCATCCGTCTGTCCGTCTGAGGACGGATGGCTTAGTGGTCAGAGCGCTTGAACGATTTTCAAGAGGCGCAGGTTCAAATCCTGCTTCGTCCAAATTTTTATACGTTTTTAAATTTAGTATTTTTCTTTCATAAGTGTGGAATAACACCTTAAAAATAGTAAAAATAGGAACTGAGATATTTGCGAAAAAGCGGACACGGTAGCATTAGTGACTTTTGAGACAATATTGAGGTCGACAAAACAAAGGTTTATACCAATTCCCAGCTTATTATCTCTCATTCCGAGCTTGACCCCTAATATGACTGGGCTAACAGTATATCTACTGTAACCCTTTCTTTAAACGATTAATAATATTATAATAATACTAAAACTATGTTTAAAAATCTAATAAATAACATTTAAACCGACTCATTACTAAAAATTGGTTATTATTTACAATAACATTGTTTCAAGCACCTTACCTTACCTACTTAAGTTAATAAATTAAAAGAGCCATGACAATATTATAAAATATTTTAAAACTTATATTGGATTATAATGATATTTACACATACTATTTTCATAATTGAAATTGATTAAATTAACTAACAGGAAATGGGTTGTTATTAACCATTTCATTTAAATCAGGGACATTTCTTAATATTAACATCCTAATAATCCAACTTAATTATAATTTTAATGTTACATATTTAATGTTTACAATATTCTTAGTTAGCATCGAATTTTAAACCAAAGCCACAAATTGGCTGATATCAACAATTAAACAATAAGAACACCTCACCATCTATAATTAAGAGTTACATTTAAATTAATTATTTATAATACTTAAGTAATTTTCAGAAACTAATGTGATTGATAAACGGCGTCGCGACGATATATATTTATATTAAGAAATAAAAATATATTTCCGAAAAAACAATATGGGAAACAATACTTAAAAGACAGCTGTCAGTTAGAAGCTACTAGAAACTTTTTTTACTGTATAGTGATTAGGCTTGACATCTAGGCTATACCTATTCATCTTAAAAACTGGAAAAGCTGAAGCCATAGTAATTCAACTAAAGTATAAAAATTGGTTGGTTTGGTTCATTGAGCGTGCTAGTTGAGCACATATCACTTCGCCGATGTCAAGTTGTGTGGAGAAGACACGAAGGAGGTTGTACGGTAAAAAACAATACTGTTACACAATACGAGAATGCATATTAAAAAAAGAAGATCTAGTTACAAATTGCCTTCACCTATAACAAAGAAAATAATAAAACTATAAAAATTGTGTCAATGTGATTAACTCCTTTCATAAATAATTTTATTAAAACTGAGACTGTCGAGGCACATTAGGACAACGCTTGCCTAAAATTGTGAAATATATTGTTTTCCCTTCCGGTGCAATAATCGAATTGAAGTAGCATTGCGTTCCGCCACTCAACTGTCGCGAGTACGACTGGAAAGCGGAGACACAAATTTTTCTTTACTTATTTGACGCAAATTTCTATTAACGAATGGTAAATGGAAGTAGAATAGAATAGAAAGTGACGTAAAACCCATGCAAACAAAGATGCAGGCGATAACTAGTTGTAAACAAATATAGATCTTAATACCTAAACTATTTATTGATCATATTCATTGAAACAGTTTTATCGACCTTACCATAGACGGTATTAGTTACAACGTCAACAATATTGTTGAAAACCTAATTGATAAAACTTCAAGCCTCTGTGTGTTTGTTTCAGTGTTACCAAATTTATAGTAAAATTGTAAACATATTTTGTATATGTAAACAGCTTCACGTTATATGCCGCACATGGCGGGGTAGGCAGATGGGGAACTTGGGAACCTAGTGCTAAGACACTCCGTTCCCCACTCTCCGGCGAACTTGAGGCATTGCGTGTTGAGTAGCGAATCAACTTTGTGAAGTTTTCGATTCTTGAAACTAGAAAAGCGAGTTAATATTCTGTAAAGCAAAGTTGTTTCAAGTCAAAACTTATACGCAGTCCGTGTAATAGCGAACATCTGGAGCTGTCTGCAGACAAAAAAAAATGCGTGCGTGTACTAGTGTACACACGTAAGAAGTGAAACTTCTTTACGGCATTATTTTTCGAAAAATTATCTACTATATGCCACTTCACAGAAATGGGTTAAAAAAGAGATATAATTACTTATGTTTGTTAGAAATCCCTTGGAATTAGAATTAAAATAAATCCTTTGATTTTGCTGATCACTTTAGTATGGATATATTATTTATCACGTCACAATTGAGTTTTATAAATAAAAATAAACATGGCCCGTAACAGAAAAATGTGACGCGTAACCGAAAAATGTAACGGTATTTTTTTTTCCAACGCCGATAAAGAAGTTTCACTTCAATAAGATTGCGAAATCTCTCATTTCCGTACAACTATTGATACAATTCAAAGTAAAAAATAGCAATACATTTTTTACCTCAAAAATGAAATAATGAAGGTACGTTTTACTTATATAATAGGCATATTATTTATAGATGACATATTTTCATAATGTATTCCGCTTATAGAAAAATAGACCATGTCCCTTTCCATTCAGTTTCGAGTTTCGCTACTAACATAGTAGCAAAAGCCGAAGTTGGAAAATGAAAATTAGAAATTTATCAGAATAGAGATCAAACAGTCGACTATCGCATTAACAATCAGAATCTTTCACTGCGCCTTGAGACATATTTGACTGATACATCATTTACTAATGTTTTTTTTGTGTATACAAGAGTGAAGATAAAAAACAGATTATTTTGTATTTCTCATCGAACGACAAAAATACTTAATTGTGAATTTTGTTTTTTAGGTAATCTTCTTCTACATACCATCTTTGTAATAACACCCACACGATAAGTCAATTGTCATTTTTTTTATTATTAAAAAAGTAATAAAGGTTTCACAAAAGATAATTAATTAATCAAGGATCTATTTTCAAATAAGTGTAAGAATTTTATAGAAATAATATAACTGTACTACATAGCTACGAGCTGCAAAATTACTGCAAAAGTATAAGCATTATTTAACATAATACGAGTAGCTATAAACAATCAGTCCCCGACATATTTAGAGCGAAGTTAAAAATCGTCAAGTCACAGGTGCCCGGTCTGTGTCAGGAGCAGTTTAACAACGGTGATATATCGTACCCTTCTGTCTTGTAAACGTTTGATTTCGAAATGTTGGTGGAAATACTACATTTTAATGTTGCGTTTTCGTTAGGAATTACGATTCTATACGTTTTTTATATGATTTTCCATATCTTAATCTTTTCTTTTTTCTATTTAAATGGTGGCTTAGTTTATTTTTTATTTAACTTGCATTTTTGGAAGCAATTCAATCTTAGGTTTTCTATAAGTCCTTATGTACTTCCACATATGGTGAGGTAGCAGCGAGTCAAGTAGTAATCAAGAATGTAATAATGTTCTCTACTTAAACCTTTTTATAGTATAAAGAATCAAATTTATTGTTATAAATATATTTTAATACTTAAAAATCTTTGCTACGTGATTTAAAATACTTTTGAGTTTTACGTAAAACTTGGATTTCATTTTAACTGAAGTCGTACTATGGAAATTTTATGTTCACGAATTTTACGATTATAGCCTTTATCATAGAAGGAGTTAGGAATATTATTGCATGTACATGATGTTGCGGTCTTCAGTGCAGAATGTATTACACATTCAGCGCTTGCAGCTGCTGTCAGGAAAACAGTAACTCTTGGCCTTCCAAGTGAATATTGAATTTAAAGCTTGGCTTTTGTTTTTTAATATTTTGTGTTTTTTTTTATTATAGAAAAGCATAAGATCTTTTGTTGCTCTTTTCAAAAGTAATGAAGCCAAATCTATAGTATTAAATTAAATATTTTTATAAATAGTATACCGTCGTGGTGCAGAGCCACAAGCGTGTGACTGTAAACGTGTCAGGTTGTACGTTCAATTTCCACTCAAGGAAACTAAATATTTCATAATTTAATTGGTTCACTCTGGTAACGAGACAAAGCGCCACTCAACACGCAATGACTCCAGAATTTGGCTGAAAGTGGGAAACGGAAACGTATTATGTCTTAACACTAGGTCACAAGTTAAAAAAAAGAACAAATGGAGAACAAGAGTGGAAAACTAGTAAAAACTTGTATCTTGTGGCTTCTATTTGTTATATATTAAATATTTATACAAATAAATTATATTTGAAATTCTGTGTAAAATTGATCGTGACTTAAGTAAATAGTATATAGTCTAAACTTATAATAGCAGCACGTTTAAATAATATAAACGTTCTAAAATTACAAAATAGCGTGAAACCATGTTTTATAGCACAAAGGCTTGTCAGATCTGTCTAAAGGTAGTACGATAACGTTTAAAAGTGACCAGTTATAACTAATGATTTCTTTACAAAACTCGCGGGTAAACGTTATGAACTCTGCTACTTTTCGGTTGATTATTGGAAATCGATACGGATTGCGCTGTGGAATGATACCTTTACGGTGATATATGGCGTAATCTGTGGCTGAAGGTGGCATAGGTCCGCCGTTTGACTACGGTACTGCCACGCTACTGCGATAATCGAATATGTGCTCGGGGTATTTTAATAAATATTAACGTTCTTTTTTATATGGAAAAGACTCGACAAAAGAGCGTACGGGTCACCAAGTGATCACCGCCGCCCACGGCCCCGTGTAGCACCATAGGAGCTACAGGAACGTTGCCGGTCTATAAGGTGGATGGGCACCGGGGCCCGGAATCACCCAATGCGAAACACAGTGGCCAAAGCTACTACTTAACGTCGGTTTTAAATGCCGGGGATGGTAAAAATCCGGTCGAGTCTGCCCATGCGTGTTGCCATTGCTGACAACATGACTCTCCCACTCGTACTTTAGTCGCCTCTTACGACACCATCAGTACCAGGGTGATCCTATTCTAAGCCGGAATCACACGGCAAACTCTCAAATGAACTGTTGGCTTATATTTATGAAAAAATTCCGATTACTATGAGATATAATACTATATGTCACAAGAGATGTATTTTTATGTAAAATGTTTGTAAAGATTTCCTCTTGTTCAAAAAAAAATAATTTCTCTAATAAGGAAGCTGGAAACCTATTATACATTCCATTCCGTGCGGAACGGAAGTGTCTCTAAGTTCCTATAAAAAAAGTTCTAACATTATTAAACATATCAACGGTCAGCTACATGTCTATCGCTAGTTTGTGGAATTCCTAATAAGACACAAAATCCATGTATTAAAAGTGTTATAATCGGCTTTATATCAACGAGAATGGGATTCAGAATAGTGCCATTGATTAACGTAGGATGCTTCCTATGTTCATCATCCTGCAAAGTTTTTAACGTTTTCGCTTATTTTCAAGCGGTTTCATATCTTAATCTTATATATCTTATATAAGCGTCTTTAAAAAATAAGAAGTTTTTAATACTTGTTTATTCCTTAATTGATTTGTTTTTAATGCTTTTCTCATATATACGAAATTTTTCATTTATTTTTAATTAATTAACTTTTAATAAGATAAAAAAGACTGGTTGAAAAAAGAAGAAGATTCTGGACAGAAGCAATTTCAATTTTTAATATAAATAAGTACGTATTTCCTTTAATTCTAATTCTGTTGAAAGATTGACCCTTTATCATTTTTGAGTATACTATATAGTACTTGAGACCAAATAAGTAAGTAGTACAATATATAGTATCGTAACTTAGTTGGACTTTAGTCAGGATGAGATGATAATGGGTTCACACCCGGCTGGAAGTTTACACTTGTTTTTGATTATCCTTCCGGGATATCTCCGGGTAGGTTCCCGGGTTCCCTCTGCCTTCCTTGCCTCGGGCGGGATACAGCGTGAAGCTAAAAAAAAAGAAAGATGTAACATTACAGGTCGAGCTGAGATTAGCTCCGTCACTCGACACACATAGTCTCGAAAATTATTATTAAGCCACAGGTAAATAAGAAAACGATTATTCCTATAGAAATGATGCCTCACATTAAACTCAAATAAACACTTTAATCAAAGTCTATTTACGACACATACAATAAAGTTTTGCCGCTAAATCTTATTTGCATAAGAGAACTGCCTACGAGAGATTACAAAAGCGAATATTTTCCCACAAGAACTGAACTTTATGTTATTGTAATAAGATACCGCATTTCAGAACAATTGTTGCAATGCGGAATGATGAGAGATTATATATTCGTAGCGAATAATTCAGTCCACAATATAGATGCCATTAACGATGTCATATTTGAATAAGGGAAATATAATTTTAGTGTTCATAAAACTTGACTCTTAAATAAATGATAAAGTTTCCAATAATTTTGTTTATCTATATTTCGATCTATTTATTAAACTAATACTACTTTATAATAAGCATATGACATACATACAAATAAACGGTCAGTTGAAGATAACTTTAAGCGATTATAAATGCAAATGTGTATGGGTTCGATTCCCACTAGGGGGGACATATTTAGTCTAGTAAAGAAGTAAAGCGCGGCATTGAGTTCTGTCACTCAACACGCATTGCCTAGAATTCAAAGAAAAAATATTAGAGTAGAGAAATAATAATATGAAATATTTTAAATGCTCGAGTGAGGATCGAATTGACAACCTGAGCGTTTACAGTCGCACGCTTGTGTTTTTCTTCATTTATAAATATATACGAGTATATGCGAAATAATGAGAGACCTTAGTACATTAAATCCAACCTGCTTACGTCAATAGACCGCTCTATCTATTACTTAACATTTAACAATTTTAAGAATCATGCCTTTTTAGGAATATGCGTGAATTTTTATTCTGTTATTAATACTTTGTTGTGTTGTAATGATCTGTTTTAAATATTTAATCAATATACGGCTTTGTAGTTTGGTTTATAATTTTCAACTTTAAAGGCAATGAAAATTTCGTTTGTACAATTTGTATATTTCACGCCATTTTGTGTATATCAATAATAACGTATTTATTACTATTTATATGCAGACAGCTTATTATATGTATAAAAACAATATTTATCGAGGCTATATTAGCTGTAGCCAAGATCGGTCTCTTAGCTTATGTGATGTGTCAACACAACTCCTATTTATTTCCACAGGTAAATATATATATATATATATATATATATATATATATATATATATATATATATATATATATATATATATATATATATATATATATATATATATATATATATATATTACTTATTTAGATTGTTGTTCTTTTTAATAACAAGGAGCAAGTCAGCAGCGCCTGTTAAGGCATATTTAAGTAGATATTTGCTTTTCAGTATTTTGACAGCTGCCAAACTGTCAAGCGAAGTTATTAGAAGTGTAGGAGTAGTTGCTTTAATATAAAGCTATTAATGGATAATTTAGGAGTTTATTCAAGATATTTTAATTTGACGGTTAATATATATATTTTTAGCTTCACACTACTTACTGTATATCGGGTAGGCAAAGGCAACCTGGGAACCTAGTTTCAAAACATTCCATATTAAAACACTTTCGTTTTCCCTTTTTCACCGAATAGCGGATGCAGTACGTATTAAGTGGCGAAGCTTAGCACGCGCTTTTGCGTTGTTACCAGAGCGTGGCAATGAAAATATCTAATATTTCATTACCTCTGGTGGGATCGAACCCACATCCATGCGCTGCCACAGGCTCCAATAAGCTTAATATTATTTTACATAAATATTAATCTACAAGACACCCAATATTAACGTAAAACGGAGAACCAGAAGTTTTTTGTAATATTGTTATCTTTTTTTTAAAAAAAGAGCAATATTAACGACAATACATTTGATTCACCGTAACGTGAGTGGTAGAACTCGTCGTTCTTTTTTTTACTATAGCGTTCGAAATGAAAATAATTAATTCCCCCGAATTCGTCCAGGTTTTCCGTCTCAAAGTTTCTCTTTCTCTTGAAGTTAGTGACAGAGTGCTTTATCACTAGTTTAGCTCATGCTTGTCTTACTATATGCGCGTTAAAGCGAGGATGTAAAAAAACTTATTATTTACTTTTATTACTTATCTCTAAGTTACATAATCTCTTTCGCGTCATCTGGCCATCTGCTCTATGCAAAAGACGCTTTAGGTTAAAACATACATACATAGCGTTATTTGAATTTACTAACGAATTATTTATTCATTGAATAATATAATCGCCGTTTTCGAATAAAATCTAAAAACTAACGGGAAATTTCGGCAAAATCAGCCTTCCAAAATATTGAATAATAAATCGTTTGCTTTGCTAAAGTAGGCCTGAAAAGGTCGCCTCGTGTCGATATCCTTTTTCAAGGAGATTAATCTTTTGCACTGAGATTAAATCCCACGCTGTCTTATATCAATCAAGACAGTTTTTGCGGGTACCTAATCGAAATTAGAGGCTATTTTGTATAATACATGTTTTATTTAATATTTTTGTATAGGCGGTAGCAAAACATGCTACAGTAGTAATCAAATTTTCGTCATTATAATTTTTTTGTGTTATTTAAATTTAATAATATCTTTGATTTTCGCGATTGTTACACATTTTAAATGAAACAATTTTAAACGGATTAATCGCGTATACATTTTTGGAAACCCGACGTTTCGAACACTTTACAGTAGTCCGTGGTCACGGGTAGAATTACGGGTAGTCTACCCGTGACCACGGACTACTGTAAAGTGTTCGAAACATCGATTAATCCGTTTAAAAGTGTTTCATTTAAAAAATATTATTTTTTTTTTATTTCTTTTTGAGTAAAGCATGGAACTTACTAGTTTATAAGTAGATATTGCGAAAACTTAAAAAATAAATTCACACACACATGATCTTTCGTTTTAAATTTCTGTACGTTAATTATTTAGATACGAGTAGGTTTTTGGTTTTCAAAACCTGTAATTAAAGGTACTTTTTGTAAACCTAAAAAAATTAGCTTGTTTCTGAGAGATCATTTTTGTTTGGAATGCAAATAAAATGAAAACATTTGAAAATAAAAAAGTTATGAGGTTTTTATTTTATTACGCAGTTCACGTACTTCACACATAAACGTATACCCCATTTTACTGGATAGAGAATGGCAAGTTGACGAAGTTTGCACTTCTCAAAAGAAAGCATTATACGAGTATTGATAACGAACTTTTATATTTAATACATACTTTAAGTTTTCTATTGTTCTCAAGTAAGTGACATTTAAATGTTTTTATTTAATAGTTTTATAGAATAAATATCTTTAAACCTAAACCTAACTTAGACAATCGGCTCAAATTATGCGGGAGGTTTCCTTAGCCATTAAACTTTTTATCTCCACTTTCTTATCTTTATATCGTTAAGCAAAAAAATCCTTTCAAAGAAACTAACTATCTTTAAAGCGATTGATTTTACTCGGCTGAATTAACTTTGGAAATGAGAACCCATTAACGGATGGTTTTTAATTTTGTCTCCGGCATTTCCTATAGTTGCGGGCTTGCCTTCAATTAGGTTAGAAACTATCAAAAGAATGGCAAGCCACTTCATGTCGTTCATAAATAGCTATTTTTAATTATTTAGAAAGTCTCGATAGTTTAATTTTAATAAAAATACATATAAATAAAATTAAATATTTAATTTTTATGCGCTTATGTAGTACTTTTTGTTAATAGTATATTTCACAAAAGACGATTGAAAAAATTAAGAAAAATGTTACTTTATCCTACCAGTATAGTCACAATAAATACAATACTCATTATTATTCCTTATGGAGACCCTGCATATTTCTGAATATTTAATGCTCACATGTGTCGGCAATTATTTTATGAATATAATATGTAGGTGGTACCTACATACTTGCTATATTTAAATATTAAATACGTAACTCTATAGACTTTACTTCTCCTTTAGCATCGAACATGGGATATTCACTGGTGTAACTTTAACACATAATATATGTTATATTAATATCTATAGGTACCTATTTAAATAGTTTGATAATTATAATTTATAAATAGGGGAAAGTTGTTATATAAAATAAGGTAAACACTTAGAGTAAAACCGGGTAAAGAAATTAAATTAGATAAATATTTGTCTTTATATAACTTTTTAGTAAGTAACAAATTTTATTATGTTAATAAACTGGTACTTAATTATTTTTTTTATGGTAAAGATTCGGCAAACCAGCGTACGGGTCACCTGTTGGTAAGTGATCACCACTGCACACGGCCCCGTGTACCACCAGAGGAGCTACAGGTGCGTTGCCGGTTTTAAAGATGGATGGGTACCGGGGCCCGACATTACCCAATGCGAAACGCAGAGGCCAAAGCCACTACTTAACGCAGGTTTTAAATGCCGGGGGTGGTAATAATCCAGTCGAGTCGGCCCATGCGTGTTGCCATTGCTGATAAACGTGACTCTACCACACGTACTTTAGTCGCCTCTTACGACGCCATCAGTACCAGGGTGATCCTATTCTAAGTCAGAATCACACGGCGAAAAAGTATGCATATATGTGTAAATAATAACATTTTAGTTTTTTTTATTTATATTAAAATAATCTTTGATTTTTCAAAGTATAGTCTTTAGGGACATCCATTCCACTATGCAGAATTTATACTCATATTAAGGTGTTGGCTTAGATTTTTTATTTAGTGGACGCTTTTTCAACAAATTGGCATCTTTACTGGTTTTACCATAAGCCATTATATTTTTGTATTTTGTTTGACATAAAATATGTAACTAAATATCAGTTTAAAAAGCTGAGCAGCTCGGAATACATATCAATACTTCACTTTTCTCTAACTTTAGAGTTCCTTAGATCAGATCTTCTTAGATCTATCAGATAAAGTACTACTATTTTGTTTTCGCTTTACGCTGAATCCCACATGTGGCACGATAGGCAGATGGTACTTGATAACTTAGAATTAAGACATTCCGTTCCGTCTCCCATATTCCGCCGAATTTGAGACATTGCGTGTTGAGTGAAGAAACTCATCGCCGCGCTTTGCTTTCTTACCAGTGCGAAGAAATGAAGACATTAAACATGTAATTTTAAAATATTAAATATTTCATTTCCTCGAGAGGGGTCAACTACTAATTAAATTGACGAAATATTTTATTATTATATTACTAGCGTTCAAACTATCGTGTTAACTCATTCATAGATTTACAAATAAAATATTCATAAGAAAAAACCGTTAATGTCTGACTTAAGATTATGAATGTATCCTATTGAGACGCGTAACAAAGGTATACGTAATATGAATAGGAAGCTCATAAGCGCCACATCGACTTGTGTCAGTATCGACTTGTGCTTATTCAATCTATTTAAATATGAAAATCAATACTTTGTAGGTTAACGGCCGGTTTCTGAATTAGGAAAACCGCAAATTCTCAACTAAGCATTGCTCAAATGCTTGATTATGAACTTAACTTTTTTGCGTTTCACACTTCAAAACGTACTTTCGTCAAACTGTACTTAACTGATTATATGCTCAAATACCTTTGATCAAGGCTTTTACGTTCTGTTATACGTATAAAAAACCGATACTTACCGGTAA
>DWMZ01001209.1:0-17246 GCA_018249855.1 Eueides tales michaeli
ATTGTTCTTTATATGTAAAGAAGTAAAATAGTAAAAATTGCGTAAAGTAGAGAACAGGACGGAGTGTCTTAACACTAACTTTACAAATTTCCTCTGCCCACCCTTTCATGCGTGCGGGATATAATGTGAAACTGAAAAAAATACAGTAGGTGGGAAATTTAAGCATCTTAAGGAACATGAGAGTAAAGGTATCTAATAGGTAACCAGGTAGCAGGTAGCCAAGTTCATTTTGTCTACCCTGCTAAGTGCGGGATACAGCGTGAACGTGAGAGTGAGCGTACTTAAAAAAGAAAATTACATTATATAATAGAACTTATAAGACTTTGTTATAGTTCAGTGAATAACTACTGTGAATAAGTGCTGAAAAGACATTTAATGTTTCATGTCCACCTACCCCATTAGAGACAGACGAATTGAATGAAGTAATAACAAAGCAAAATATTATATCAAACCTAAACTTTTGTATAAATAGACTGTTTTTACATTTCAACTTATAATCATATAATATTTTTGAAAAATCGTTAAACTTTTATAAATAATAAATTTCGAATAGCTGTTACTATAAAGAAGGGATAGTGGTAAAACTGTAAGATTGTATTAAGTAGCGGTAAAAATATTAATAAATGTTCAGGACCGAGGATCGTTCTTAAAATAATCAAATTTACAGTTAAACGTTTTAGTACTGTACATAATTGGATCCCATTTTCTAATGACTGTTTAATGTATAGTGTCCTTCTTTAACTTCATTGGGATTTTAAATTTGCTGAAAAATATGGTAGTCGAGATATCATATGTCGAACTGTATCTTACACTTAGCTATATATTACGCTATATTACCTATATATTACGTTAAAATAAATAAAACATGATAACTTCCAGTAGAACTGGTGCACAAAAGTATAGCACTTATGTGTTTAATCTGTAATAGTCTAATTGAATAAAGAAAATCATTAGTCCGAAGCAGCTAAGCACAATGTGGAGTTTCGCCACACAAAAAATACAATTCGCTAAGAGATTCTCTAGTGTAATATGCCCATGATTAAGTCTCGCAATGAACAAGTCGACACGAAAACTAAAATAAACTTGCACTAAAATACACAGCTCTGTAAAAGCAATTAATTGGCCTAAGTCCTTAGCTATATTATCTAACAGCATTTTATTAGGATATAAACAAGTGTTTGTTATTATGACACGCTTATACTCCAACTGTAAAGGTAGTTGTGACTTGATAGATGAAATTAGTATTTTTAATACTAATTTCATCACAATTATTTTTATATTTTCTCTTGAATTTTCACACTAAACACACACAACACAACTAAAAGCGCAACTAAACTCCGCGCTTTGTCTTGTTACCAGAGCGGAAGATATAAATATTAAATTTTATTTCCTTGAGTGGAGATCGAACCCATAACTTGCTTTTACAATCGCACATTTACGCCACTGAGCCGCGACAGGCTCCAAACAACCTACCTATAATCTATGAAATCTACATACCGTTCTAATTCTAATCATTCTTTCTCACGTTTCTTAACCTCAGACCTAATTACCATTTATTGACAAAGACTGTAGCAAAAAAATAATATTTTTTTCTTTCAACACTTCTTAATTGTAAATACCTTTAATTAAACCACAATACTCTAATATTGAATAACAACAGCTGAACCAAGCAAATTTAATTTTCTAAATGTCATTCTATAAACATTAATATAACTAATTATAACACCTTCAGAATACAAGATAAGATACATTAAACATCCCTTAAAATAGCCTCGATCGTCTCATCAAAGAAAATGCTATTCATGAAAAGTTAATCGGTTTTAGACAGAGTTTCCCGCTTAATCAATTTATATGTCGATCTGTCAGTGACAATGTAGTGAACTTAGTCACGCTACTAATTTTGTTAATACTTTTGATAGGCAAATAAAATTGTTTTGATGAACTGTTTTGGTTTGGAGTAAATAATAATTATTATAATTAGAATTGAATATACATTTTGTGTTTCATTTTAAGGCCTGCATATAGCAAGGTAAACAGATGGAAGCAAGTATTGAAATTTTCTAGACATTGTGCGTTGAGTGACGGAAATCTACAGTGCTTTCTTTTTGCCACACATATTATTTTTTTTACCACGAAGGAATGAAAATAATTCATTCTTACGAGTGGGAATCGATCTCACAACCGTCACTTTTCAAGTCAGACGCTACACCATGCCGAGCTCCTTATATTATAATTTGATGATATTAATATTTCTAAGCACACTATTTCAAATTAAAAAGAAACAGTAACGGTGGTATGACTATTTATATATATGAAGCTTTGAAGTAAGTTCACGAAACTAAGATACAAAATTATCCATTATTATTACTTCAATAATCCTTAAAATCAAATAAATTTTACACTTAGTAAAATTAAATAATCCGGTAGGAGTATCGAAATAAAATATTCGTCATTATTGTCCTCAATATAACTAAAAAAAACATATAACAAATAAAAATATGCAGAATAAGGGGTATATTACTTTATCTGTAGCTAATCTACTGTTTCTATAAGATAAGCGTTGCTATTAAAATGCAAATTCTCCAACATCACCGTCAGATGACGTTTAAACGAATTTGTCAAATTGTTCAAGCATTGTAGGTGATGGTAGTACATCATTTTGTTAATGGAGGAACCTTGGTTTTAATTAAAATCATTTAACAGTTTACAGAGAAGATGACAAATTTCAGTTATTATTTTCTAAAGTAACTTTTCGCTTTTAAAATATGTTTACATAGACCGTCGTGGCGCAGTTGTAAAGCTGTAAAGTTCACGGTTGTGGTTAAGATTCCTGCTCGAAGGAATTAAATATTTAATGTTTTCATTATCTAGCTCTAATAAAAAAACAAGGCCCTGCATTAAATTCTACCCACTACTAAATTAACTTTTGTTTACGTCACGTGCGGATACTGCGTGAAGCAAAAAATATTTTACATTGACAAATGTAATGTCAATGTACACTTACTACGATACAATTTTGTAAAGAAACATTGTGCTTTTAGAAAATTTACGGTGTTAGGATAACGGCGCGGCGTTCTGTTGAAATAAATTAGGTGTATACTAAGAAAACAAGATTGTATTTAGATTACACTTTCTGAACTGATTGATTTAGTTTTAAATTGCTAGAACTTGGGAGTTCTAGGAATTTGGAAAATACTTAAAGTACTTTTAGGTTAAGTAAAGTTAATTAAGGATTTAAAGAGTAAGAAATAAAGATTATTGTAATAAATGTTTTAAACGAAAAATGCCATCATGGCGGCATGGTTGTGGATGATCTGACTTGAAACGCAACAGTTGTAAGATTTTTCTTTTACATTCTACTTGTTGATTTCCCATATGACAAGCTAGAAATCATTTTTAGCAACATCATCGTCTCCATTTGCATATATGTATTTTTTAAATAGTATAGAAATAAATAAATGAACTATGTATGTACTAAATTGGTTTGTTTAATATATTTAAATATCTTATCTACAGCCCCATCGACACAGTAACTAGTTTATAATATAACATAGAAGGCCATGATCGTGCAGTGGAAAGCATCTATCTGTAAACTTGATGAGTGTGAGTTTGATTTTTATTCGGGGAAATGATTATATTTAAATAAATTTATTTTCTCCGCTTTGAAAACTAAAATTTCAATAATTATCTTTTGATATTTATTTTTTCGTGCTTAGAGACACTTCAAATTATAAATTTATTAAGAACTAGAAGCTGTTTGCCCACGGCTTCGCCCGCGTAGAAATCTATTTATTCCAGGAAAACCACCTGAGTTTTAACTGCCTACCGCACTATGGTAATTTTTGTAACAGAGTTTTGCTAAAATGACATTACTTTCACTGTAAAGTTTAAGCAAATCTCATTATTAATCATGTATAATCATATATCAAGCCATATCTTCTCGTAGTGCTACTTCCAATGGTAGTACTTTTGGAATGGACTTACATAAATTACAAAAACGTACAGTCCATTCCATAGATATCACAAGACTTTATTTGACTATAGAGATAAACGGACGAACGAACAAACGGACTAATGGATAAACTAACAAATAGACAAATAGACAGACAAACAAAAAAAATTGTAAAATTGTAGATTCATGTTCAATTAGTTATTTTAAGCCCCATACATAGTTTTTTCGTAAATAGATTCAATATAGAGACACGACATTTTTAATGCTTTTTTTTCATGTTGGTGTTTCTGTTCTATTCAAATCGATTGGAATTTTAAGCATTGTGTGTGCCGTTTTTTCGTCAGTAAGTAATGTGGCAGCAATACCTGAAGATGCCACTGCGAGGGCAATTTCTCTTTTATCGTCGCAATACAGCTTCAATTCTCTTGTCAAATAGGTTTTTCCATTGCATCCTGGAGCATTTAAGAACAGCTTTCCTTAGTTACTTAAGGCGCTTTGGACCACCTTACTAAATATTTGTTTTTGTTTTTTAATAAATTTGGATACGCTCTCCTTAACTATAACAGTCAACCACTTAAGACGGTGATAAGGTGCTAAATGTTAGTAACATAATAAATAGCAAATAACTGCCTTAAGAAACTGGGACTGTCACTGAGGCAAGAATCCTCAAAATTGTGGCCCCAGTGGATATAGTCTTCCAGTAGCCAAAGTGCCCGGCAAGTATCTTGAAATAAAGAATTTTCTACACCTACACTATTAATAGTTTTTAAAAAAAGAACCAGAAGGTGGTCTACGCCCAAATAGTATCATTCCCCACTATTAGGATTCACGGTGTATCCTCTATAAAGAGCAGCATCTGACCTCACCATTTTTTCTAACACCGTATTTTGTTCAAATATAACTAATATTTTTTATGCAACTCATAGATTTTGACGCCTCCGAGTCAAAAGATGCACTAATTACGAATCTTTATACGCTTAAAAATAACCATAACATGGCGGCGTTTTTCCCTCCCTTATGTAGGATGCGTCGTTAATGTTTTTCGTGTATTATCACAATTTTTTATTGCCTTATATCTTTTCGTAAGACATTTAATATGATAACACCCTTTTCTACCTAAAAATATCTTTGATTTTCGTTTCGTTAACCGCGTACGGTTAATTCGTTAAAATTTGTTTAATTTAAAACATTCTTTTACATATTAAAGAATTTAAGCTAAGGCTTTCTTACATTATATTTACTTTATTTTATTATTATTGTATATATTTTATATTTTTCAAAAAGATTTAAAAAATATATAAGCGATTACATAAACGTATCAACGTATAACACGCACCGTTTCTCTGACACTACTACACCCAATTTTTCATTCTATCACCTCATTATGTTCACTATCACTACTTTAGGACGATGTTTGAACTTAAACCAAAACTTAAAATAATATTGTAACTTCTCCCTTAAACCTTGATACACACTAAAATGACAATAAAATTGATTCTCCTCTACCGCGTATGATGCGTCGACCCGTAGCAAATTTAAAATCACGTCGAAATTTTTAAAATAATTCTTATATAAATTTTTCTTACCTCGCTTGTTTTTTCGTAAAAATATTTAATGTGAAAATACCCTATTTCTACTATTTTAATATATTAATTTAATTTAAATTAATCCATCACAATAAACAACTTTAGATAAGCCGAAGTTTTTCTATTAATTCTTTAATTAATTTTTATTACCATGCATATTTTTTTCGTAAAAATATTTAATGTGCAAATACCCTATTACCACTATTTTAATATACTCGTAGCAATTCAATTTAAATTTATCTATTACAATAAACAAATCTAGGTAAGCTGAAATTTTATCGTTTACTGTTATAATTATAATAATTTATACTTCTTTACCAGATATTTCTTATTTCTATTTTTATGTCAATAAAGAAAATCTGTCAAGCTGCACATCCTATATTTTATTATTTTTTATAGTTTGGCTTGGCCGTTATGATTGTTCATGGGATATTCCATATTTCCGTTTTTAATATATCAATGTAAAAAACTCACCACGTTTAATACCATTTGTTAAGACAGCATTTCATTATTTCTTATACTTTAGCTGGACCGTTACTATTATTCATGAGATGATCCAAATCTTTGATTTTAATATGCCAACGCAAAACGCTAACCACGCTCAATAACTTTTGGTAAGACAGCAGTTCAATGCTCACCATGCTTAATAACATTAGAACATTAATAACTTAAGACAGCATGGAAATTTGTAAAAATATTCCTCCACATCTGTGGAGGAATATTTTTACAAATTTCCATTTTGTTAGAACATCTGTTCTAACAATGTAAATAAGTTATAACAAGCGTATAAAAATTTCTACGAAGATGAGAACGAATGGCTTATTTTTATTATTTTTAAAGTAATTTTAATATATATATCTATATATATATATATATATATATATATATATATATATATATATATATATATATATATATATATATATATATATATATATATATATATATATATATATATTCACGGGAACATGAAAATTGAGTTAAGCTGAATCTGAATCTAAAGTGTTATGTGCCTTTGCTTGTACTGCATCATTACAAGGCCAGCTACGTCCAATCCTTTAGGGATGTAGTTGTAGATCCTTAATGAAAAAAGCACTAAATAAATAAAGTACAAAGGAATTAGGCTAAGAAATACAAATTGTTTACAATTTAAGAGCTTATTAAGTTAATTCAGAATGAATATACAAATCAATCTTCAAATCCCTACATTGAGATCATGGATCTTCATTTTCAACAAAAACACATCTTGAGATAAATAAAATTTATTACGCACTGCTTGCTTTCTTTAGTGTTATAAACAGTTTGACCTGTCGTTGATATTGCCAAGAGTAAATACACAAAGATCAAATAAATCAACGCGTCTAAAGACGCGACGCGATGTAAACATCTTACATGCGTTAAACGATTTTGTTTTGAATTTGAAAATGTACTATGATAATATTATATTGATTCACTAACGTATCACTTGTTTGGTGCAACATCGACGTAATTTCAATTTTGTATGCAGAAAGACTAATTATAAACTGTGATTTCGTCGCTTGTATTATTTCAAAAAGAGCGAAAACATTATTATTGCGCCAAATATGTGAATGAATATGTAAATAAATAAAATAATTAGATGAATGTTAGACAGTGAACAGTCTTACCCATTTTAATATCTGTAATCGCTGTCTGTACATGGTAGAGATAATTATATAATAAAATATTGTTGGGCATTCGTGATGTAATAGACTTCATTTGTTCGAGTGGGAATTGATCCAACGACTTGTCGCGTTAAGGCTCTCGCTTGTGCCCTTTTGCCATGACTGGCTTCTATAATAATATTATCGATGTGGTGCAGTGGCACATGCGTGTGACTGAAACCGACAGGTTGCGGGTTCGATCCCCACTCGAGGAAAGGAAATATTTAATATTTTCAATTTAAATATTTAATGTTTTCATTTGTTCGTTCTAGTAACAAGGCAAAACGCGGCATTGAGTTCCGCCACTCAACACGGGTAGACTACCCGTGACCACGGACTACTGTAAAGCGTTCGAAACGTCGGGTTTCCAAAAAAGTTTATAACTCAATATACGTGATTAATCCGTTTAAAAGTGTTTCATTTAAAATGTGTAACAATCGCGAAAATCAAAGATACTATTATGACAAATATAATTAGTACAGGTTTGCCAAAACCCTCTAGAACTGTGTTTAAGCAAACAACACGCTCGTCTCCTCTCTAATTGCTGTACGGATAATATTAACAGCGAGTATAAGATAACAACGAATGCTTCAACTAGAACACTTTGTGAAGAGAGTTAAATTTAACTGTATTTATAAATATGTGCCTCGCTTAATTATGTTTTAGGGTTATTTTATTTAAAATCATTATACTTATACGATCTATTTAAATTATATTCAATTGACTCTTTCAATACGCAGGGGCACAATTGTGTGGCTGTAAATCCGACAAGGTGTGGATTTGATTCCCACTTGAGAAAAAATATTTAATATTTTAATTTGTTCGGCCTGATACTAAGGCAAAGTGGGAAAAATGAAAGCGGAAAAGCAGGAAGTTTTAATGGTAAGTTAGTGTCTTTTTGTTATGTATCAAAGCTCCCTCTGCCTATTGTGCTATGTGTGTTGGTAGAGCGTGAAGTTGATTAGTGAATATTTGTTTTGCTCTAATAGCACTAGGTGCTATCAGACTTCACGCCACGCCACGCTAGGGCGTGGTTCGTTTTATATTTCGATATAAATCCTGGAACGTATTTTTTAAGAACTCTTCTTTACCACCTTTTTTATTTTTGTCGTTGGTTAATCTAAATTTCGAGTTAATTATTTTCTAGTACTTTTTTGGATTCATTTTAAAGAAGCAATAGACTCTAAGATGAAAAATAGACAAACAGCGATTTAAAGCGGATAAACACATTTTCTGTTCATTTACCTATAAATTTTTTATTATAACATATTTCAAGATACGGAAAATATGAAGTCTCTACCCCTTAGTGGTATAAAACAGGCGAGGCATTGTTTGAGCAGCGCTAATTGTGGCCATCGTCCAAAGCAAACACCAACAAACTACATGGCCATACGCTTAACAAATACTTGCACATATAAACAATACTTATAAGTATTTCTTTACTTGTATAATTTTTTTATATAACTTTAATATAATTTTTGTGGTGCACTTGGACTGTGTCTGATTGTGCTTGAGATGGTCGTGGGTTGGACCCCGTTCAGCCTTTTAGGGTTCTGTAGCCAAAATGTAAAACAGCACTATTACTAAGACTCGACTGTCCGTCACCGGGATGTATCTCATGCACCGTGACAGTTAGACAGTTGAAATTTTCCAGATTATGTATTTCTGTTCCCACTATAACAGAATATACTAAATAATATTTAAGGGGGCTCCCCTGCAAAAAATGTGTGTTGCCATGTAAACTTCTACATTATACAACAGTAATATAACATTATTTTATTCTTAAATGTTTCATCATACATGTATTTTTTGTTAATTATACGCTTTTTCTCTATCTATTACCTATTCGCGCAAATTTGAGACTTACCTGTTAAACGGCGTAAGTGATCGACGTCAAAATAGCTAAAACGTAGAAAATACTCAATACAGATATATATAAATATTTTTGTGACTTTTATATATAAGATTTGACTTTTATATGAAAAGTTACCACAAAAGTAGAATTTACGTGTTACAGAGAGCTTTACGTCACTAATAGCTATACAGTAGGCACAGTGTCTTGACTCTTTCCCTCTCTCACTTTTCCACTTATTTTCGAGACACTACATATTAAAGTTTAGTTTTTAGTTCCGTACTAAACGCTACGTTTAGCCTTGTTACTTGCTTCGAGGAAGTGAATCCACAACTGCAACGCTTACAGTCAGACGATACGACTCTTGCCACGACCGCTGTACAATTTAATCAGAATAATAAAAATTGAAATAATATTTGATATTATTTAAATATATGATCATGTATCAGTGTCTCAAATGTCAGCTGTAGTGTCAAAGGAAAGAGGAAAGATTTGACGTATTTAAATTTTAAGAAGACGTAATACTTATTCTGGCGCCCTTTTTATATTACACAGCTATAAAACGACCTTTTACAACCATCTCGTTTATATTCAGTGTAGGGTTTCATTTTAATATTTATGCTATGACGTCATGTACTTAAAAACGATGATGTATGTTTTCTATACTGTCAAGTGTCTAATCATGATTCTTTAGTTAACATTATTCTATGAAATCATAATAAGAAAATTCTTAAATCTCTGAGCCAAAAAACCAGCACCTCATTTCGGCAAATTGAATCTCTTAAGTGGCAATCAATTCTACAACCGTTGCTTTATAATCGTTAATAATCAGGTGAGTTCCGACACTCAACACGCAATTCCTGGAGAGTTTATGAAAAGAACTAGTGTGAGAGTGTGAAACTGTTTATTAATCTTTATTCGTTTTATTTTGTTAAATGAATGGTTATTTTTTTAATTTTTCGGTATAATTGTATCTCAAAAATTAAGTCTTGTTTAAAGAGGAAACGTGCTTTTCGGAAATTATTTAAGAAATAGGGAAATAGACTACGTGCTTTCAGTTCTGATGTACGATTTTAAATTTTGGAAATCACAAAATATCTTATAATTATGGTCGCCCTTGCTCAACTTAACGGCAAATAAAAGAGATGTTAAAAATGTATTATTTTAATGCTTTACAGTAAGAAACAAATTCTGATAATATCATGAACATTTTCAATTTAAATAACATCACGGTACAAGTGTGATAGTGTTAGTTATTATTTCGTTAATCGCATCGCACGAAATTTGTTGAAAATGTGTTAAAATTTATCATGGATCGCAGATATTTGCACTTATAAGTAATTACTTTTAGTAAAGGGTTTTACATAAAGCGATGGCGTAAAATTAAATTTTCTACAATGCATAAGTGAATGTCGTGGTGCCTAACTGTGGCAACTTGGAAACCGGATGTTAAGACATTCCGTTCCTATTAAGACACTTGCGTTCCCTATTTACTGCCGAGTTTGATACATTTTCTGTTGAGAGGCGTTTATACCAGATTCAGATTTAAAAATGTACACATATATTATTATTTACAAAGGCAAAACAGAAATAAAAGATAGAAATAGAAAAAAAATAATTATTGCATATAAGTGAAACTCAACCATTTTGAGTAATGAAATTTATAAAATGTACTAGTAATACTTTACCCACTACTATTGCGTTTCGTCTATTGTACACAACTTTACCAGAATGGCAAGGAAGGTTTGAACTTTATAACAGAACTCTATAACAGTGTATTCAATATAATTACGTTGCGCTAATTTTAAGCACTTTTGAAGTTAGCGGTTTGTGGTCGCCTCTACGTCTTTTCTCACTTTGTAGGCACATATTCAGTTACTCAAGGTTTTTTTTCGTATTTATATATTCTTTCATAATTTTATCATTACTTAGGACTTTTTTTATTTAAATAGTGTTAATTTATTGGCATATTTGAAACACATTTAGGAGACAATAAATATAAAATATATTTTTCTTTTTTTCCAGCTTTACGCAGTATCTCGTACATGGCAGGATAGACAGAGGAGACTTGGGCACCTAGTGTTAAGAGAGTCCGTTCTGTTCCCTACTCTCCGCTTAATTTGAGGCTTTGTGTGTTGAGTAGCGGAACTCAACGCCGCGCTTCGCTTTCGCTTTAGCTGAGCTAAGAAATGAATATATTAAATATTTAATTTAAAAATATTTAATATTTTACATCTTCGAATGTGGATTGACTCACAACGTGTCGTTTCAAGTTATACGCTACTGCCGTTGTACCACGACAAATTTCAATATTTAATATAGTTCTTTAATTATTTACACATTGCAACGTAGATAGAGAGAACAAAGTGTTAAGTTTTTTTTCACTCTTCACTCATTATAAAACAAATTAACGAATTATGCCACTGAAATACAGAAATAATAAACTCTAATCAAGTTAAACAATTATAATAAAACTTAAACTGCTCAAGAAACAAAAAATAACAAAATATCTAATAAAGGATGAGGATATTACAAAAGACTAATAAGGAAAGTAAACTTTATTTCGGAGAAAATTTAAGTTATTAATAAATTGATATTACTTTCAAAGGCCTCACTAAAATAGCATCGTAGAAATGTCTTCTAAACTATTGCTTAATTTTTTTTTCTAACAAGGTAAGACCTCGAGTATTTAAAAATATATAAAATAATATTAATATATTATGAATACTCGATTCAAATTCGAACACACATAAAGACAACTGTCTTACACTGCAGGATTATAATCCTGCAGTGTAAGACAGTTGTCTAAGAGGAATATATTCCTCTTAGTATTTCCATGTTAGGGCATCTATCCATATAGGTAGGCATCTATCCCCAAAAAAAGGTACTAAGTTCTACTAAATCTGTGACTACCAATTCGAAAAATGTATGTTGTATGCGTTATAGTAAAGGATTAAAGTAGCAAAATTAATAAAAATATATTTGTAATTATGATGATAATCATGATTATTAATAGATAAGCATTTATATAACATTTATATCTTTGCAACTAAGAGGTTATTTCCAAAAGTAGGGCATCTATCCTGGAATTACCCTATAAACGTAACACTTCAGCATCATCATCATTCATTTTCTTGAGCGCGGCGTTGAATTTCACGCTTAAAAGTGTCCGAAAACCGCGTTACTACCTAGCTATAGGTGTGCAGGTTATAGATTAAAGCTAAAAAACCATCACAAATGTATTTTTTTATACTATATAATAAAGCGAATAGAGCTGCGAAAGCCAGGAAATCTAATCTATTAATTACCCAAGAGAACCTCCAGATTATTGTGACTGTCAAGACTTCATACAAACAGTAGTCTTTACTTATGTACACACGTAAGAAAGTTAGACTTATAAGGTAAACATTTTTTTTTATGGATAAGACACGGCAAACGAGCATACGAGTCACCTGATGGTAAGTGATCACCGTCGCCCACGGCCCCGTGTGACACCATAGGAGCTACAGGAGCGTTACCGGTCTATAAGGTGGATGGACACCGGGGCCCGGCATTACCCAATGCGAAACGCAGTGGCCAAGCGACTACTTAACGCTGGTTCTAAATGCCGGGGGTGGTAAAAAATCGGTCGAGTCTGCCCATGAGTGTTTCCATTGCTGACAACGTGACTCTCCCACACGTACTTTGGTCGCCTCTTACGACACCATTAGTACCAGGGTGATCCTATTCTAATCCGGAATCACACGGCAAGAAATGAAAAACATTTTATGGTATAATAATATTAGTAAAAACAGTAAATTATTTTCAATATATTTAACTATTTATATTATAATAGGTATATAAATAAATGATTAAATAATTATACAGGTATGTATGATCTTTAGGTCTCGGTTTTAGTGATATTAAGTCCATAAGGCTTTCTGTTATTCGTTATCATTTGCGATTAATTTAAATTTTGAAATCAGAAATGGCTTTTCATTTCGGGAAAGTCATTCTCTACAGGGCAACTTTAGTAGATGTTTTAACTCATATATAACAAACATGATAGGGCTCTCATGGGAAAGCGTTAAAAGCGTTATTTCAAAAGTCAAATTAAATACCCCTGAGACGTTTGCATGAACAAAGAAAAAAGGTCATAAAAATAACAAATCGTACCTTTGCCTGTTTCCGCTATTATTTTTATGATATGTGGCCATTTTACCAATCAAATAAATTTAAATATAACTCAGTTGGTATATATAGCACGATATAGACAAGTCGTATCGCTAGATCGTTTTTGAATAGAAATTTTGGTGCAAGGTTCAATGAAGACCGCACGCGCCGCTAGCCTTTAAAATATTAAATATTTTATTTCCTCGAGTGGTGATCGAATTCACATCTACATTCTACAGCCACACGCTTGCTGCGCCACGACAGGCATACGAATTTTTGTAATCTGTCTGGCTGATAAGCGGTCACTTCACTTGAAGTGATCGTTGAAATCCTTCTGAAATAGAAAAATATAAATTTGAAATAAAAATGAAGTACACAGTTAGTATATTTTATTAGCCTATACCGTGTAATATGTGTGACGATAATAGTAATTTAAGCATTAACTTAACATTATGTTTCTTCATAAATATTGTTCAGGCAATGGAGGCGAGCTTATCATGAGTTTTTATGTTGTACGTAAAGGATATATAGAATGCTAGGTTGCTTATTTTCATATGTTTAAAGAAATTTTTCTTACTTCTATAACTTATACTTTATAAAAATTAATTAATTTATTATATTAAAATGTTATTTAAATTAAATAAGCTAAAAAATATTGAAAATTGTTTAAACATAAATAGCATTAACACACGCGGATACGCGCGGCGATATATAGAGTGTCCAGTGTCTATCGAATGGTAAACAGTATGAAAACAAGTATGGATGTGGATTAACGACTGTAAGAATAAAATGTTAAGTATATTGTTGTATAGTGTTTATATATTATTATTTACAACAACTTCATTCTACGCTTATAAGGGAAAACTCGGATTCTTATCACTTTCATAGATGCTTCTATTAATTCTCTCTTAATAATTTCATATTCTCTTTTTTTTACTTTCTAATTTTAACTTTCGTAATCCAGCAATCCTACCTGTGTGTTGTCTTTTAGTTACTGGATAAGTTTAAAAGGAAAACTCTTACAAACATTATAAAAGCCTTTCTTTTTTGTTGTTAAGTGAACGGAAACATTGTAAAAGTCTTTCTTTCTTTGTTGTTAAGTAGTTACTGCATGTGTGATAGTGTACGAGAAATCTCACAAACAAAATTTGACCCCATTCTCAGTGTCCAATTGAGCTGAACATTACGAATTTAGTTTTGATGATAATAAATTTACGCATAATCATTATCGTTTTCAATCCAAATGACAGTGGCAACAAAATGGCTGATAACAAATTTATACTAATGTCGCCTTATATGGGAATAAGAATCAATACAAAGCTCCTAAAAGGATGAATAGTGGCCAAGATATTTTAAAGCTAAGGAAGCTTGTCAGTTCGTTCGCAAACACTCTGATGCTTAATTGATAAAAGCAAAAATAAAAGAGAGAAAATAAATACCAAAAGGAGGCCTCTTGTGAAAAACGTTTCAATTTATATTTAGAATAAAAAATAATTATATTTAAAATATAATTTATATTTATAGGTCTCACTAGTTGCACAAAAACATTTTTTGCTAAAATATAACACATTTAGCAGATTTATTAGAGATTATTCCTATAGATACCTAATTAATATCGAAATTCCTGACGCATCGGAGAGCTCTATTGAAGCCACGTTGGCTGTGCAACGCTCGCATATTATTACTGGAAGGCAAACTGAATATATTGTGTGGAAATAATTAACATAGCCATAATTTTATATGATAAGAGCTGTTTTTTCAAAGAAATCCTAAATCGTTGTTTCACATTAGGTTGTATTGGATTGAAATCTCAATTAGGGTATAAATAGAATAATCTTTTTCTCAGTTTAAATAAACATAAATATGCTAGAGGCCATAATTTACTCAAAAAACAAAAAGTTTATAATGAAGTCCTTTTGGTTTTTAGTTATTTTATTCTATATAATAGATAACGCGTTAAAGTAAAAACCTCTTAATTTGTAATAACAATAATTGAACAATATTAAAAAGGATTTTTATATAATTTATATCAAAATCAACTTAAAATTTAAAACATCCAAGTCGCCCAATTTAACTGATACTCCTATTCCTAGATAAAGTATGTTAAGTAAAAATGAAAAAATAACTACACACACTGTACTGTGTTACCACACAGTACAGTGAAAACAGAGGGACCTAGTGTGAAGACACTACGTTCTGTACCTGTTCTGTTAGATCCTAAAAGAAATTACAAGTTAGGAATAAAGAAAATTAAATTAAAATAACAAGTTTTGAAACTTATCGTGGCGCAGTTGTACAAGAGTGCGACTGAATAAGCGACAAGTGGTGGGCTCGATACCCACTCGGGCAAATGAAATATTCAATATTTTGATTCTCTGCAACTGGCAACAAAGCGAAGTGCCCCATTGAATTGCGCCACTAAACATAGAATGCCTCAAATTTGGAAATCGAGGAACGTAGATATTTTAACGAAAGGAGAGTCATAACACTACAACACCTTCTACCTGTCTTGTGAAGCTGAAGAAAAAATAATAACTTTTTTTTCATTTTTACTGTAGTGTGAGCAGGAAGCAATGATGAACATGATATTGACAGAGCTATCGAGAGATGGCTATTTCATTGCACCGCTTCACGATTTTCGAGCTTCCCTCATACGGTTTCTTTAAATGAAATGGTTTTTTATTCTTGTATTTCATATAACTGGCACAGTGGCATTTACTTTGATATTCATATCTTAAAATATATTTTACGGTCGTGAACGTTTCATACATTCGTCTAAAGCTGCAAAAAGAGCTTTGTATGAATGGAAAACTTTCTAATTTGTTGGTATTTCAAAGATTTTTGGCTTATCTGCGCAACGTCTGATTGTAAACTACATTGTTGTGTTGTGTAAATACATTATTTTTATTTCTTTGCTCGCTTCATTGTTAAGCTGATAGCTGGAATTAATAGGTAATAAGTAGGTGAAAAGTATGCGCTGATCTCAAAGTTATGGCATTTTTTCTCGGGCTACGAGATGGATTCATTAAATACTGTTGTTTTCTTTGTTTGTGCGACAGCAGAGCACTGCAAAGCACGATATTACAAAAATATGGCCTGAAAAATCAAAGTTTGTTTCCGGAAAAGCTACTGTGAAACATACTACAAGTAGACCATAAAAAAATAACCTGCACGTAACTAGGTTTGATGAAAAATTAGATGGGAGAAGGATTTAAAGACAGTTTTTTTAAAATTAGGTGACGCAAAATTCAAAGAAAGGACATTCGTGGAACCACAAATACACACATTGATGAAAGAGTCGAATTTCGACAAAGAGCTTAATGACTTGATACCTGGTTATCATTGAAAGCAGTTGTAAAAGAATTCCACCAAGATGTAAAGAAGCTTGAAGGACGACTTCAAGGCCGTTGGGATACAACTATGCTAGACGATTACTGTTGGCCTCTAAAACGAGAAGATTTAAAACACAAACGACAAACCTAAAATTTATAAGTATTCTGGGTAAAAGTTTATAAACTGGTATTTTTTGTACCTAAATGTTAAAAAATAAGCTCGATTAATGTTAAGAATCTGGTACCTATATTTTATTTCCTTTATATGTTTGACTCTTTAAATTATCCGTATAATTTGCCACATCCTGACAAAAAAAATACGTGACGGATAGAAAATATTTAAGCATTCTTACTAAACAATGTGAATAAATAAGAAAACATGACACTTTCGACACGAAAAAGCGCGGCGTTAGCTTCCGTCTCATAATGCATAATGTCTCGAAAGCTGAACGGTGCGTGGCGAACGGTATGTTTTAATAGTAGACTCTTCTGCCTGTTTCCCCCTAGACGCTCCTCAAGTATTTTGTTCCAATATTAAAAGAACTGTTTTATACAAGATAACATGCATTGTATTTACATGTAAGTGTTATAGTATTAAATTAAAACCCCAGTGACATCTGTTGATTTCTTTCTCTATAAAATAATTTCGCCAGGGTGTAAAAGATCTAGCCGTATAATCATGGGGAAGTT
>DWMZ01001210.1:0-17246 GCA_018249855.1 Eueides tales michaeli
ATAAATAAGTTGTAACAAGCGTATAAAAATTTCGACGGAGCTTGGTGAGGACGGATGGCTTAGTGGTCAGAGCGCTTGAACGGTTTTCAAGAGGCGCAGGTTCAAATCCTGCTTCGTCCAAATTTTTTTACGTTTTTAAATTTAGTAAATAGACTAATATAAAAATGTGACTTACATAAATTAGTTCGTACAGTGCGGAAGCAGAAATAATGTAGTGTTAAGATTCCTATCTCCACTTTTTGACCACGTTTAAAACAGAACACGTTGCGTGACCGAACTCAACGCCGCGCCTCGAGTTTTCAACCAAATTTTAAGCAAGAATATATGCTTCTGTATACATAAACTAACTAAATTTCAGACCAAATATATTTTTCTTTTAAATTTATTTCAACGTCGCTCTCCGCCTCGGTAACAGGCCGAGAAAGTGAAAATAACTATTTCTTATCTTGTTTGGACGCACCAAGGTACGTCTATAATGTATACACTTACGATAAATCTACACAAGTTGAAAATAAATAAAAGAGGACGATTGAAAGTGGTTTGACGGAAGGGAAGAGGTCATCACGTTTTGCTTGAAATATCGTTGTTAGTAATGTAATCTGACGTAGCGACACAAGCGTGCGGCTGCGAGCGTGACAGGTTGTGAGCAAGATACTCTGTCGAAAAAATTAATCTAAACTTATAGTAAATCTGCAACCGAAGCGAATGTGAAGTTCGCTGGTATTTAATCAACTTAAAATAATCGAAAAATATTTTAATTCTTCAATTTCTGAAAAACACATAATTGTATCATAGTTGTTTTAATCTCATATAAGAGAAAATTAAGTGTATTTGTTGTTGGAAAACACATGAATATATACAATCCAGTATCCTTGGCCATTTATCATTGAATTAATATTTAGATGTTATAACTGCACGTAATGAGGTTCTAATGTATACATATTGTATATTAATTATTTAAAAATAAATCACTTACTGCTTTTGATTCCTTTAAATCAATAATAAAAATATAATTTTCTAAGTCTTATAACATTAATTCATTTTAAATTTATTAGTATCATTCTAACTATACAGTCTTTAGAATTTCTTTTGTATATAGACAAAATATACTCATATATTAGCGTACTAATATATGACGCTAATATATGATTGTGAGTAGATAGGGAGTAACTGATCTAATTGAAGTTTCACGTATCTCGTGTTAGTGCCGTGTGAATTAATTTTGATCGTTAGTGTTCTCATTATATTAAGTATATTTAATGAAAAAGAGGCGCCGCGGGATTTCATCTTTCCACTATTATATATCTTTTGAAATGCACTGTACGTAGAGAACTGTAGATAATAAATTAGAGGTATACATATCTACTTATAGTAGCTCATGTATTACAGTAAATTTAATAATTTTCAGTTGATTAATTAATATTTTCGGTAGTCTGTTTTATGTTTTTATTATCACTATAAAATACGAATTAGTGCATTGCATAGTAACTTATATAAGAATTCTGAGCTAAAATCGTTACAATCATTCAGCTTAAACTTTAAGCGGGAGTTCGTCTAAAATTGTACGATTTATATACTTAAGTTAAATTGTGGAGATCATTTAGGTTTCAGTACGTTAAATATTTCCGATATTGGCATTATATTTATTTATTTATTTTATTTGGGGAAGCGAACAACTACAAATTAACACGTTACAAGTAAGTACATGAAATATAAAGATAGGTTAAACAAAAGTACAGTCAGACGCGCACTCCACAAGTTTCTTAATCTTTTATTTACGTTTCTTAATTTTAATAAATGCGTATGGCTGTGAGGCAGAAACAGTTCGTTTTTAACATTAAAAAATTAACAAATCAAAAAGTGAGTTTGAAAAACAGATATTATACAAGCTAACTAAATATAAATTAAAACTATAGTACAAAGTATAAATTAAATTAAAATTAAAACTATATAAGAATACTACCTAAAACTATAATATTATATTAGAATATGCTTTTTTTTTGTTTTTTAGTAATGCCTCAAATTCGGCGGAAAGTGGGGAACGGAAGTGGGAACGGAGTGTCTTAACACTAGGTTCCCAAGTACCCTCTGCCTACCCTGCCATGTGCGGGATACAGCGTGAAGCTGAGTGAGTGAGTGAATGAATGTGTGTGTTGCTGACAACGCTTTCTATAGCTTCTTATTTATATAATACATCGTCAGCTTATAACATTTCACTATATGAGTATCAAACTTATGACCATCACTCTACTCTACTCTCAGGACCACTTTTCAGACTTCTAAAATCAAAAATAAAGAAGAGGAGCTTGCTTGAGTAATATGAGAGTACAACAAGTATACTAAAACATTAGGAGATAGGCTGACATTGTAAATTTAAGAAAGTCGTAGTTTCTAAACAAAATAAACATGAAATATTTTATTTGCGGAATCAACCTCTATCGTTTACAGTCGCACGATTGTGCCCCTGCGCCCTGACAGGACTCTACGTGTGTAAGAGCGCGAGCAATAGAGCAGATATGTCATACACAATTAGTTAACAAAGACGCAAAATCGTTCGGAAAGCGAATAATTTATCAAAGTCACTCCGGAGTAGCGCTGTTACTACGAGGAAACAGTTTTTTCACAGAGTTATGCTGATCGACGCGTTTGTACGTGATTGATGCTCCTTTTATACAAGCGAATTCTGATGGGATATTTGTATGGATTTGTGAGATATGACCGTCGACGACCAATGTGTCTCGGGAGATGTAGAGCATTCAAGTTTGGTAGGAAAACATTATAAATGGCGATTGGCTCAAAGTTAATCATAATACTTTGATTTTCAGTTATATACACAGTCATATAGATATTCATGTCAAATATATGCTTGAATTCTTATAATAATTAATATTTCATTTACTCGAGTGTGGATCGAACTCACAGCCTGTCGCGTTTACAGTCACATGCTTATTTATTAAGCATCAGGCCTATAGAAACATTTACTAATTTAATATCATTAAATATAAAACTCTTCTGATTTATACAATAACGTAAACGACTAGACATATCTATTTGTATCACAAACTCTATATATTTGTATGTAAACAGTATGAATAATAATTTGAATATATTTCTAAAAATGATTCAACATCCTCGCAATTAGTCGTTTAGTCGAATAACAAAAGGATTGTTATAAAAGTTAAATATAAAGATTATATTTATGTATGATTTGGTATAATTTAAATTCTTATTAGGTTATATCTTATAACAATAAGTTGGTTTCTGACAACTAAAAGGAAAACTTTAATTGCTGAAAGAAAACAGGCAAAAGAAATTAGTAAACCTTCTAGATTTTAACAGAACATGTTTTGTGCAAAAAAACCTGAAACAAATTGTTCAATTTGTTGTTAAATGATTTTTCTAATTATTTGTATGTACTATATAATTGCCAAAAAATAGAATATAACATTTTACAACGAAACAAAAACTATTACTTACTTTAAAATTATTCTATATCTTGTGAAATAATTTTATTCTCTCGAGAGGCGATGGAACCAGAAACTATCGTGTCTACAGTGAAAGACCCCAAGAATTCGCTCTGGTAACTATTTATATTTTATCATGTTGATAGCCCGCGGTAATGCACTTCCGTCTTTAGTATTATGGCAATACGCATCTACATAATATTTAAACAGCTGAATAAAACACCTTCAGAGACAGGGAGTCGCTAGCTTAATCGGTATTTCCATTACCTGCAGGCTGTAGGGCTGCGCTAAACATAGGTTTATAACATTTTACGTTTTGTTAAAATGCTACAACTCAAACATGTACAACAAACATGTACTAAATTATTTACATAGATTTCCTGTGTAAATATAATTGTATTTTTAATGTAAATACCTTTCTCCCATCACAACCACTACTGTGCAGAACAGAAACCTACCGTAATAAAACTTGTAACATTGATAATAGCTAGTTCTATTTAATTTCACATGAGTCTGTTCTCTATTAATGTAAGAAGATTATTATGGTTTTATTATATCATTATTTAATTATAAACCTAAAATTTAACGTTATTTGAGAACTGTTCATAAATATAAAAATAATAATTATGTACATTACATGTAAATATAATGTGCATACGTACGTAAACGTCTCTAAATACTCAAAATACGTCATTTAATCAATTAATGCTCAAGCAAACACTATTCTTGTTGGATTGCTAATAGCATGTCTACCGCTCGCGTGCTCTACCGCTTGTATAGTGGATCGTGTTCCGAGAACTTGTCCAACATGGTGCCCACTGCCACTTTTTATCATCTTACCGCGCGCCATCGACAGCGAGTTCACGCTCACGCGTTGGAGCTACAATGGCACAGTTCGGTTTCAGAGGAATTTTCTCCCACGGACCATCCGATCGCGGAATAAACTTACTGCCGAGGTTTTCCCTGTGAGCTACAATATGGGTTTCTTCAAAAGGGGAATAAATATATTTCTAAAGGGTCGGCGAGGCGCATGAGATGCCCTTGGTGTTGCAAGTGTCCATAGGCCACGGTAACCACCATCAGTGGGCCATGTGCGTTTCGCCACCATCGTGGTATATAATAAAATACCTGTTGTGTTCTTCTCGTCTCCTAGGATGTGAATTTTATTACTTAAATCGAAGAATGTCCGGAGCAAGAGAGAGTTCCGCCGAAGACAGTTGCCGTCAGACGCCGAGAAGTACCTACGTATGTACTTATGTCTATGCTAAGAATATTTATAATATAGATGGTAATGTGATAATGTTAGAAAAGCTTACTGTATATACTGTAACCGTAAGTGTGACAGTTATTTGATATCAAATGTTAAGCTAATGTTAAGCTTCACAATAGATACTGTAGATTTAATATAAAATGATAAAATATAAAATTTGACTTGAATTATAAATATATAAACGTTATCGAAAATGTAAACGTAAATGATATTCCTTTGATAAATGAAACGTATGATTAAACATTTTGCATATCGATATCGGAAAAGTGGCGAACAAACGGGTCTCACTCGAAAAATGGAGTAATAAGTATAATGAGTTTTACGAAACATAACTACAGTTCTGGCCCGCGGGGAGTTCACTAAGCAGTTGTTTGATGTTAGTTTCTAGATTAGAAAACAGTAATTACTTCACTAATGGCTTTGTTTACTTAAAATGTATTTTGTGTTCTTCGAAACATTGAAAGTTAACAAGCATTAATAATTTATTAGAAAAATATAGTTAAATCATGAAAAAAAATTTTTTTTTAAAGTATGCAGAGGGAACGGAGTGCCTTAACACTGGGTGATAACTCAGATTTACCCCATTAAGAATTTCTTTTTCGAATTTCCGCCGAATTCTTGAAGCATTGCGTGTTGAGTGGTGTAACTGAACGCTGTTTTTATACTCCTTATGACAACGAGGAAATAAAAATATTAAATATTTCATTCTCCCAGTAGGAATCGAACCCACGACAGTGTCTTTGTGCCGTTATTCACGAAATATTTTGAGAGGAATCGACACACGTAATACGTGTGTCGATTACGTGTGTCGCTCCTTCAAAACAAAAGGGCCACAAATCGAAAGTAATCAAAATTGCTTTTATTTTATAAATCGACTTTATTATACCCAAACTTTATATTTTAAAAAAATACTCGTCGAAATTCAACTTGTAAATACTAAAATAATCATAGTACCCTTTTTGCATTTTCGTGTTTACGCGAAGTAATTATAAACAAAATGACCATATTTTTAGTTGTGACCCGACGCTTGCCGAAATAGCACGTTAGTTTTGTACTAAAAGGCCATATTTCGAAAAACGTCCTGTTATAAGAAGTTTATTTATAATCAAAAGGGTCAGTTTTTGAAATACGTCCGCTTTGCATATAGAATTCGTATGAGTATGAGTTATTTTTTATAATCAAAAGTGCCATATTTCAATTCTGGACCTTTGGCTATAAAGTTTTATGTAAATATAATGGATATTTTATAATAAAAGGTATAAACTTTAAAAACTGGCTGTTTTGCATATAGAATTCATCTTATTTCAATTTGTGTTTTTTAATTATTAGTTTCTTAATATATTCTTAATATAACATGGCCATGTTACTTATAATATTCCGGTATTTTTTAAATTATTTCTTCAACTAAGTAGAGACAAATTGATTTTTGCACTCTACATTATTACACGTGACTTCATATTTACATTATTTTAAAAGTCATATTTACGACATTTATGCTTGTGAATTAAAATAGTCTTAACCAGGCAGTTTTATTTAGGTATAGTTATAAGGTATCAATACTATAATATGGCATAAATAGCATACTAAACATCTGAGAATATAAGAAAGACAAATCATTGCAAGGTTGATTCTTGTATAAAGGATGAAGATGATGCATTTTTAAAAATAAATTCAATATATCTTATTGGCAACCGAAAAAAGATTAATGTTATGACTGTATATCGTTAAAAAAAACTCTGAAGATAAATCTAAATTATAAGAAAAGCAAAAACATTTGAAACAAAAGACCCTTTCAAGAGCAGAAAAAGAACAAGACAATGAAAACGTTAATAAGAATTTGATAGTATCAGTGTAAGATTTACAGGCGGTAATGCCTTGTCCTTGGAGAGAAGTGTCAAGCTTCTACTATATTTCTAAAATAAAACTTAAATTTTACCATTACCGAACTTGGTTCTAAAAATACAACGTGTTTTATATAGCATGAAGGTGAAGGAGCACGCGGAGTAAATGAAATTGGTTCTTGTGTGCTGATATATTTGAAACATTTACAAAATAAAGCAACTGAGAATTTTGACGTCAGTCTACAGTGATAACTGCTGTGGATAGCAGAAAAATAAATATATGGTGTAAATGTTTCAATATGCACTAAATAATTTTACAAAATTGAAAACATTTCTTGATCAAAAGTCACACCCAAAATGAAGGTGACGCAGTTCACTCGACAATACAAAAAATATTTTTAGAGCTTTAAAATCTTTTGAAACCACTGGTTTTAAGTAATTATACAATAAATGAAAACGGAGAAAAGATAAAATGGACTGATATAAAAGTGATTAAAATTGACAAACAAATAAAGATTGTTATTTTTACTATTTTTAAAGTGTTATTCCACACTTAGGAAAGAAAAATACTAAATTTAAAAACGTATAAAAATTTGGACGAAGCAGGATTTGAACCTACGCCTCTTGAAAACCGTTCAAGCGCTCTGACCACTAAGCCATCCATAAAAAAAGTTAATAAAGATTGTTTCTGAATAAGACTTTCTACCAAGAGAAGAAATTTAAATCTGTATATACAGAAAGAAAAAGGCAACAAAAAAAGATTGTTTTTTTTTTTAAATATTATACCAAAAATATAGTGCAACGACAAACGTTTCCAAGACAAAGAAACAGAGTGTTCTTATAAATAAAAATATAATACCCAAGTATTAGGAAGAGTTGGATTGGTTAGATTGTTTGATTTCCAAGTAAGAAGCACGATTATATATGCATATTTATATTTTCATATTTTTCTACATTATTCTATATTCTTCCTGTGTTAAAATTGTCTTTATTTATTTTTGTTATATCGTTTGGTTATCTTTTTCATTTTAAATAATAATGCCATAAGGCAAAAGAGGATAAAGACTGAATTTCCTAATGAATACATTTATTTTCTTATTTATGTGCACTATTTTTATAATTATCCTAATAGAAATCAATATTTTGTTATATACAAAAGGAACTTTTACGCGCATATCTCTTTCGTAATATCACTTAGGTGATAGTTAGGTATGCCATTAAACGCGGCGATAAAATACGCAACTAACGGTATATAACACATATATGTGGAATATACAATATAAGAGTAAATAACAAAAAACTCTTTTCGAATCTTTAAACAACTCTCCTGTAAAATTTTGTATTTTCGACTTGTGGCCCTTTTGTTTTGAAGGAGCGGTATAGTGACTGAACAAAAAGTATAGTATGAGAAATATTTAAATAATTGTACCATTACTATAAAAATATATTACCGTTAAAATAAGTACTTATATCCTGTTGAGAGAGGGAAGACACAAGTTCTCTTAGACACAATCAAAATAAAAAAATTACTATGCAGTGAAATTACAAAACATACAAAATGTTCTTACATATTTAAAATAACATTTAAGAATGAAAAAAACTGTTATAGACGATATAAAAAAAATATAGGCGCGATTTTAACTACTGGTACGCTCAAAATTTTTGTACGTTATCTAAAAAAAGTAACAGTACTTCCACGTACAAATTGAAGAAGACGTAAATATTCTAAAGAACATTTAAATATATTATGTTATAAATCACTAGAGCCATAGAAACCGTAGACACGTCTCAGAATGATTTTCTCTCTGGGGAATTCAGCCTTGAAATATATTTATGGAACGGGAATTTTGATCCTTGCCTCAAACCACAGGACAGTAAAAATATACTACGATGGTTGCGATACAAATTGTTGCTGCATTCGCATCTTAAGCATGAAATAATTTATAATAAAAGCTTTGAAACCGGAGATCTAAGTAGACAATGTATGCATATTTCGAGAAAATCTTGTACAATTTAGTATTATATGAGCTAGCGTACCCATGTATATGAATATAGTTAAGTGCTTGTTAAATTTTTAAAGTTTCATAATTATGTTATCAAATATATAACAGTCACAAATACTAAAAACAATCAAAATATAGCTGTAACATATAAGACGAGCTAAATGTTATCTATTTATTTGTAGAAAATCTTGGCGCAGGCACACAAGCATGTGAATTTATGCACGACAGGTTGTGAGTTCGACCCCCACTCAAGGAAATGAAATGTTTAATATTTTCTATTTTAATATTTAATGTTTCAAGCGCGACGTTGACTTTCGTCACTCAATACACAATGCCTCTAATGCGACGAGAAGTGGGGCATGAAAGGAAGTGTCTGAACACAAGGCTCGCAAGTATTCTCTGTCTGTCATGTATCTGTCGGGGTATAGCGTGAAGCTAACTAACTGAATAAAGTGACAATTTATGTTACTTATAATGTTTTATTCATTACTTATTAACAGCAAGGACTAAAGGAGTCTAATTCGGACGACTGTAAGGAAATCGGTATCTAGAAACTCTAACAAATGCTTTATCATTTGTCTCAGATGTTTCAACAAACCGTGAGAAGTATTTAAAGCATCGATTACAGTACACACTGTATTCCACACATGGCAAGGTACTCGTAGATGGAACTTGGGAGTATATAGTAAGTATAGTGTTTCGATCCGCTGAATCTGAGGTCTTGCGTGTTGAGACTGACTTTAACGCCGCAGCTTGTATTGTTACCAGAGCGAAAACATAAAAACGTATACTATAAACTCTCAAGTGGGAACAGAACTCGACCACTTGCGCATTTAGAGTTGCACACTTAACTATCTGCGCCACAACATATAGATTGTATGTATACTTATACGTGTGTATTGTATGATGTACAATATATTCATTGGAATATAAAAATTGTCCTAAATGATTATCAATCATAGCTTTTGTTCCGTTCAATTGTACTATAATGTTGCGGAAGTCCGGTATTAATATCTGAATCCCCAAAGGAATTTAATAACATGAAATACATTCAAGCAAGCTTTTATTTAACTTGTCTTCTATGAAAAAATACATTACACAAGAGACAAAGCTGGAATGTGGCCAAAGGTATTTGTTAAGTAATAAAAATGTAGACAGGTCGTATTTATTTACTCGTTTGATATGTCTTGGCGAGCACTCTGTACTGAATTGTTCAATAAATATACCTGTCGGAGCCTCAACGTGGAGCCGGAAAGTAGCTACAACTAATTAATAAAATAATGTTACAATAAATAAATATTAAGAAAAATCTTATAAACACATAAATGACCCAAGTGTTTGTTCAATTAAATTGAGTTCTCAGTATATACAGCAACATTTGTAAATATGTATATATGTGTGTGTGTGTTGCTATAGAACAACATATTAGGAGCGCGCTTTAATTCCTTACCCGTTTGTGTACTTTGATATTCACATTGGTGGTATTTCTTTTGAACCATAAAATGTCGAGCTCAGCTGTACGCTCAATATGTGCTAACTTATATTTAACGAAATATGTTTTTTTTTAAGACTTCACACAGCTAAAATAATTTTTAATACAAAAATAAAAATACAAACGGTTTTTTCCATACTATCTAAAATTAAAAATAACCTTAAGTTAAATATGGTGGCTCCGTTTACTTTTTAAATACTGCAAAGAGACATAAAGTAATATATAAATGTACTATTTTTTGGCTTTAGTATAGTATTAAAACACTTCACCTGAATGTATTAAATAATAATTCCTCGAGTGGAAATCGAATCAACAATCTATGCGGTTGACGTCGCCTGCGCCACTACTGACCTCGATTACTACTAATTAATAATACAACAAATATAAACAATAGACATAAAATATTTGTTATATTTGTTATATTCACGATCACGATGTGCGGGATACCCGCACATGGTAGGTTAGGCAAAGAGAATTTTGGGAGTCTTATGTAAAGATACACCGTTCTGTGCCCTACTCTCCGTCGAATTTGAGGCATTACGTGTTGAGTGGCGAAACTCTACGCCGCCCTTTTCTTGTTACTAGAGCGATGAAATGAAAATATTAAATATTTCATTTTCCTCCCTTTGTCCACGAGTCAAAGCGCTTGAAGATATAAAAATATAAGTCATATTACTACACGCAAGTTATGAAATAATAACATTTAAATAACTGATTGCATGAGCTAAATTATTTCATATCATCTTATATTTTTAAGGATATAAGCTAGAAGTTAAAAGGATAATAAATCTCTAGCACTTTAAGGTTATCGATTAAAACGGCCGGTATCCGTTTGAAAATCCAGGTACAAGAAAAGGGAGGAGCCTGTGAACGTTACATACACTGCATTGTTCTACTTGACACATTTGAAGTAAAAGTGCGATGTCAGTGAGATAGAATGGTAAGTTTTATACATCATTCGGATTGATCCCGAAGATAGACAACCGATGCTTAGATGCGATAGATGCTTCTCAAGGTTATCATTATTATCATTGTTTCACAGTTGGTATAACTAGTTAAATCAACTTAGATATAATCACGATACTGAAGAGTTCAATACTTATTATTTAGTATCACGCATTATCCCTGTTACAGCAGAGTAGGCAGATATATACTAGTGTTAAGGTAGTCCATTCTTACTAAGACATTTTCGTACCTCCGAATTCTTAAGGCACTGTTCATAGTAGAGTGGCGTAATTCAATACCACGCTTTACGCGTTATCAAAATGAATATATTAAATAATTCAGAGCCTCGAGTTAGATACCGTTGAGTTACAGTTGCACGCTTGTAGCCTTACGTCGTTTAATCCTTTTACATAAAATACATATATAAATTGATTCTTTTTAAATGAAACACTTTTAAACGGATTAATCGCGTATATTGACTTTTAAACATTTTTGGAAACCCGACGTTTCGAACACTTTACAGTAGTCCGTGGTCACGGGTAGACTGAGGTGGTATTCGTCTGACAGTTGATACAATTATTATATCAAACTACCGCCAACGATTCCTTAATTGCCTCGCGTACTGCCCTGGATTCTTACAGAATGAGCTCACTGTATCTGGTCCTCTGGTGTGGAGTTTTTGAGACTTTACATCTTTTAAGAGTGGGTCCCAGGTGGTAGAAAGTTTCCAACCATCTTCTTTATTGAAATTGGGATGTTTTTGAATTTCAATAGCCTCACGGATCATCATACCTGATGTAATGGTTGGGTTTGTTCGTTGTATGCTCACACACAGCTGACTTTGATACAAGCCCATTCTTGACATCGGAGATGTGTTCCTTCACCCTAACACCGATGCTTCTCTTTGTTTGACCTATATTTGATAAACCACAGTCACTGTCAAGTTTATATACACCTGCACACTGTAAAGGAAAGTTACTTTTCACTGGTCTCAAGAATTGGCTCACTTTCTTGTTAGGCTTAAATATAGTCTTAATAGAAGCTCTTCTTAAGATGTTGCCGATCCTGTCTGTAACATTGAACACTAGATATCTAGTGTTCAATACTAGATATCTAGTGTTCAATCAAGAATTCTATTTACAAATAGATGGCATCGCTATGGGTTCGCCTATGTCCCCGGTAATAGCAGATATATACATGGAGGACTTCGAGAAGATGGCCCTTAGCTCTGCACCATGTCTACCAAGGATATATAAGCGGTACGTAGATGACAGTTTCACAATTCACTTTCACACTTTGACAATTTTCACAACTTTCACAATTACTTTGTCAATGTATCAATGAGAAATGTATCAATGAAATTTTATTCCATTTTCAAATTAACAATTTAAGTTTAACCACACTTATATGCCAAACTTTACTTTACTTTACACTTCAAAGAAATAATTGGACACCAGAGCAACGCCAACAGTGAATTCAGTCGATGCTACCGTGGAAAAATTGACAACCCTCATTATAGACCTTTTTTACTATTTTTAAAGTGTTATTCCACACTTAGGAAAGAAAAATACTAAATTTAAAAACGTATAATTTGAAAAAGGTCTATAATACTAAATTTAAAAACGTATAAAAATTTGAACGAAGCAGGATGGTGAGTGATCACCGTCGCCCACGGCCCCGTGTAACACCAGAGGAGCTACAGGTACGTTGCCGGCCTTTGAGGTGGAGGTAAACGCGCTTTTAGAAGGTACCCACGTCGTATCGACCTGGAAATACTGCCGCGGGTAGATCGTTCAACAGATGTGTGGCGCGTGGAAGAAAATTCCTGCGAAACCGCACAGTAGTCGAGTGCCACGTGTCCAGATGATGTGGATGATACTTGAGTTTGTGACGTACTGTGCGGTTGGAAAATTCGGCGGCAGGTACCAGGTCAAACAGTTCTCCAGTGATAAATGCGGTAGAGAACGTACATACATACATCACAAAATGTCAGACGTGACCATGAGGTCAGCTAACAAGCCAGAAAAGCCACAGATCGCTGTCGAAGAATTCTTCTTTACTGATGAACCACAAGACAACGAGTATTTTCAGGTTTGTGACTCAGGTGAGTATTATGAGCACTTACTAAACGAGCAGAATCCTTATGATAATGCTGATAAAGAAGAATTAAGTTAACAACAGAATTTTACATTGAGCGGAGAGCCCGAGGTAAAGACGTAATAAAATGAAATAGTCAATATAAAGATCATTTGCCGTACATAGATTACCTGAATTTAAAGGAAAGTTTTTAATTGATACAAGTGCTTCTAGATCTCTCATCTCACCCGAACTAATATTTAATTCTATTTTTCAAAATTGTGTAGAATATGAACCACTACACACCATACTATTTCTACAAGTACCACACTATTTCTACAAGCATTTAATAAATGTAAACAAATATTAATAAACGCCCCTTTATCCCAATTTCTTGTTCTAATATGCTAATTATCAGACGCTATTTACAGACAATTAAAACAATTTTAGATTAGAAGTACACCTGGTACTAAGTATAGAGTTAAAAATAGATCAACTAATTCTAGAATAGTAATTAAAGACGTAATTATACCAGTTAAAAACAATGAGTGCAATATCAATCTTAAGTTAAAAACAATGAGTGTAATATCAACTTACAAGTATCAATTTTAATAAGAGGATACTGTAACTGGTCGTATTTTCCATTGTTATTTCTATGACGATAAATTATATATTCCGTTGTCTAGAGCTTATACAACTACTTTTAATAATAGAGGAACAAAATTATTTAAATGTACATCTCGTGTAACTCTTATTGAGAATAAATCTGAAAAGGAGGCCATTATAAATAAATATTATGAAGGTAAAACTATGCATCGTGGTATTTAAGAAACATATAAACAGATCTATGGAAATCATTTTCCAAATATGCTTTTGACTACCCAGAGAGAGAGATACATAAATCTATGTAATATTTGCCTACAAGCTAAATATGAGAGAAATCCCTTATAACCATCCCTGGCTCTCACGGAAACCCCTACTAAGCCAATGCACCATTTGTTCATGGACCTTTATTCGACAGGAGGAGTAGAACTATTATTGATAATTGTTCTAAATTTACTCAAGCAACTAAAAAAAATGCTAGTAGTAGTGTTCATATAGCAGAAGCACTCTTACAAGTATTTTTAGTCCTAGGAATCCCCCTGAAAATATGACTGACTCAGATAGTAAATTTAACAACAACGTCGAAGGAAATATGTGCTTTACAAGATACTAATATTCATTTTATAACCCCAATCGAACGTTTTCATTTGATTATTGGTGAAATAATTAGAATTCCAAGATTAACTAATAAGGGTGACCTAATACAATCGATTAGGAAATTTTCTGTTTTCTTTTTGGTCATACAACATCTAGAATCCCCTAGAGTTATATTACCCAAAAGAATTTTATCAAGACTATGTTCTAAAGCATCGTAGCAATGCGGAAGCTGTTCAGGGATGTGTTACAGCACACATGGCTAAGAATAAATGCTAAGATAATGGCTAAAAAGAACAAGACGGCTGAGGAAATAGCACTTGAGTAAGGTGAAACAGTCTATTATCAAATAGCTAAAACGGCAAGCAATGATAAAACCTAGCCAGTTTTCAAAGGTCCGAATAAAATAATACATCTACCCCCCAGTAATGCAGAGGAGATTATACGTAATCATCCAAACTCTAAGTCTATTAGATTTCATTATAAGTTGCTACGTAGACCTCATTTTATTTCAGGATCCTCATTGCCGGAGCCTTCGTGTTCCACACAAGAGCCAAGGTAATTCTAGATTCTATCGACAATATCCATGCAATTTTGTTATTTCAAGAAGGTCAAATTCTTAAATAAAATGATACGTCTAACCTTGTTGGTACTTATAATATAACAAATTTGTAAATAACTTTTAATGTCCTTGTAGCGTTGTATACGATTACTAAGGATGCGGAATTAAATACGTCATCTGAAAGGATACATAAAGCCTACAGAGACCTAATAGAATATAAGTCAGATTTAATAAATAAGAAAATAATGCTTATAACTCCTATATCTAGAGTTAAGCGTGGTATATTATAAATGAATTAGGTTCAGTAATAAAAGTTATAACAGGAAATTTAGACAACGACGATGCTATTAATTTGAAAACAAAATAAATAAAATACGTAAATCTATTAATAAAATTCAAAACTTTCAACAAGCAACGATCAATAAAGTTAGCTAATTCAATTAATTAAAATAAACGAAAATCAACTTCGTATATATTTTAAAAAATATTACATTTCATTCTAATTTTTTTACTAACCAAATGCAATAGAATATAGAAATATACGTACAATTCAGTTTTAGTGTATAATCTATATTAGATCGATTAATGTTACTAGAAAATACTTTAACATTTTCAAAGTTAGGTGTAATTCATCCTTAGTATTTTAAACCCTAGAAATTTAATATTTGAATTATTAAATTTGCAAAACTTATGTTCTTTTGAACCAATAACATTAGTAATATTAATACAACAGACATAATAAAACAGTCTATTACGGTGAAAGCATATAGCACAGAAGTTGGCGAGCGAAGCGAGCAGGGGGCGGAACCCCCCTAGTAATGCTCTCATTAAAAATCAAATGGATAACATACGCAAGCACGAATGAAATTCAAACTAAGAACACTACAGAAAATCACAGAGACGTCAAGGAACCTTCAGAACCATCTTCCATCTTAAGGTCGGAGGAGTTAACAAGGTATAACGACGCATGCTGATGAAGATCGAGGAAAGAAGCAATGGAATAGAAATATTTGCTGATTACATTATTTTCAATAATATAAATTTGAAATTAATAAATATTTGTCTTCAACTTGCTTTCGAACTAAAAAGTTGTTTTGTAAATATCTTTATACTTAGTTTAAATTTAAGATATCATAGGAATTGTCAGCTCAATAAGTAATACTGCTTACTGGGTTTGTTAAAATTAGCTACGAATAGTTAACTAATGAATCTACCATTCAAATCTATTAATAAATTTAAAAAAGTTAATATTACTTATTTTATTGGATGTCTTGTTAGAATATATGTAATATTCTATTATAGTGTAAGTTTATATCTTTTCTACTGATCAAACTGTTTCGTGTTTTGTCCATACAACGTGACTTCGCCGAAATGATTTGTGGTCAAAATGCCATAAGTCGAAATGCCATAAGTACCAGAACTAAACTATTCTATAATAATAATAATAATAACCCCCCCAAGGGATCACCTTGTCGTGGTGGGGGGGCTTACGGATATTAGGTACAGGTTAACAATTAAGACACAGTGAACCATCACTAATATGACCATAAAGAACTTTTCCAACCATATCCAAACCAACGATCCCAAAACCCCTATTTGTGCTATAAAGAAAAGTAATCACAGATATAATTTACGGCCGCTTCCCGGAGTTCGTCGGGGCGCACCTGGAGCCGACGCTGGGTGTCTCAGTTTACGGGCCGTCGGTGATGAGGAGCTGAAATTAATATTCTCAATATAACCACTACTTTAATTGAAGAAACAGAATACTTAGAAAATTACACCAATAAATTACAAAATACCTCAAATAATGGCGGTCCAGAGCAATCAAATTTAGAAAGAAATTTAAAAATAGATAATACATTTAAAGAATGTTTGATATACTTCACGAATACTGAGCCTACTAAAAGAAATTATATACCCAGACAAAGATCATCAAAAAAATTTTCTCAAATAATAGAATATATAAACTTTGTGTTGTTACCAGAACATATAAAGATACAGCTTTTCAATCATTCCAAATTATTCTATATTGTGCTGCGTGGACTGCAGCAAAAATGAATGGCGCAAAACTAAGAGCTACACTAGATACAATAACAAAAAAAAACGAATATAAAGAAACCAAAATGGCAGATAAGACTTGAGAAAAAAGTAGAAGATTTGAGAACTAAAATAGGCTGATTAACACAGTTCATACAGGGTAATAGAAGTAAAAAAATAATTCATCATGTAAAATTAATAAAAACTAATTATAAAATTCATTCTAAACACAAAGAAGCAAACACCCAACTGGTTCATTTTCTTGACACACTTAAACAAAAACTTACTCTTACAAGCAGTCGATTACAAAGATACAAAATATGTACATTACGTAAAACTCAAAATAATCAGTTTATATC
>DWMZ01001211.1:0-17245 GCA_018249855.1 Eueides tales michaeli
CTTAAGACAACATAGCCAGCTTAAATGAAAATTTTGTTTAAAACTCTTTGAAAGTGTCATACTAAACGCTTACTACAGTTTCGAAAAACTTTTATTACTTAAGACCATTATGAGAATGGTCTATATACATAGTGCTTATTATAATGAAAATTAAACAACAACATATAACATTTAAGATCAAGTTACTTGGTTCATCAAGGTTGTTTTTCTAACATATCTTCCATATTTTTTTAATAACGAAAATTCCGTTATACAACATCATCCAACTTCGAAATACAGCATGACTTCCATTTGGTGGGATTCAACGTTTTTTAGATTCACCGTTCTTTTTCAGACTGAGGAAATTCAAATAGTTTTATTCAAAATAAGAAGTTACAAGCTCGTTTTTTTAACGTAAAAAATTTACCACCAGTTCACTATAGTTACTACCTCGGACCTGAGAAGAACCAGTGAAAGAAACTCAGCGGGACATGTCTCTTTTTTAACCAAAAATTTACATCATGTTATTATTATTGATAATGATACATTTGAAATAGCCTGGGGCGAGCATTTCATTTCCAAGGCGTGTTATCATTTATAAAGTCGTTAATTTGGTAAATAACCTTTAACACACAAACGTCTTTTGACAACTTTTTTAAATTGTGAAATAAAAAAATGGTCGGATGTTTTCTGAGATCCTATTGTAAAAGCGTACGCACTGCCCCAAAGAATTACGAACTCGATGCAATCGAATTATAGGTGCACTGAGATCAAACTTATTTCTATTATTAATATTATGTATATCCCCGATTTTGCTAAAATAATTAATATTTTTCTTAACATATATAATAAAATTGTCAAAAATGTATTGCGATGCAATGCTCATTACATTAATTTTCTTTAAATTTTTCCCTTAAAGAATCTTTAGGGCCTAATTTATAGATTGTACGCGATACTGAGAAATACCGTAGAATCAACTGGATCCACGGCTTCGGCATTCAAGAGTACATCGGCTTACACAATTTTCGTGTTGGGTGTTCGGAATATAACACATTTAGTTTTTTTACTATTCAAAAGTAAATTATTAGCACTAAACCAATGTACTACTTTTGAGACAGCGTTGTTTACATCGTCATAAACTTTTTGTCCTCTTTTCTAAAAAATTAACCATGTATCATCCGCAAACTATACTATCTCATGGCTCTTTTCAACTAAATATGGTAGGTCATTTATATATATTAAAAAGAGAAAAAGACCAAGAATAGACCCCTATGAGACCCCCATACTGATTAAATATAAATATAGTTCACTCCCCAAAGTTGGAATCGAATCTTCAACCGACAAATTAATAGTCAGACTATGCAACTGTGCCTTATACATTTGCAAAATTATCGTTTACATTGATCCCTCTGTTATACTTTAATTTATCCACTGCCTTAATAAAAAAAGGGTAGGAGTATTTTAACATTATTTCTTTCTACCTACTTTGCTATTTGCGCAATGTAGCGTAAAAATTCATTCATTCTTTTCCAAGAATAATTAACTTTAATACTCACATTGACTGGCACCGCCATGATCCTTCCAGGCAGCTCGCATACTTCGCTAAGAAGTTCTGTTGTTTCCATGAAAGACTCTTGTATATCTCTGTTCAACATCCATTCCATTTGCTTATCTGATAATGGACAATAATAAAAAATAATGATTTATGTTTATTTAAAAATGACTATTGATAATTTATTTTTTGGACAAAAAATTTAATTATCAATAGTCAATTTTTAAATGACTTTTTTTTTACTCACTTTATTAAGTCACTTTTTAAAGAAAAATTTTGCTAAATTATTTGTTGAAAACAGGACTGTTTGAAACAAATAATTTAGCAGTAAAATCCTTATGTCTACATAAGAAAAGAAACTGAAAAAAATCTCATTCTTCTTTTATAGCAAGGTAGACAAAAGGTACATATAATATATAATAAGCGTCTAATATTTTTTTTCAGTATATCTTCCATCTACAAATAGTGATCGATTTCTGATTTATTATAAGTATATTTAAAAGTTTTCTTTTTTATTAGTTTGTTATATAGAAGACTAATCGCAATATTAAATTACTCAGCTGACGCGATGTAAACACCGAGCTTTGATTGGTTACCAGAACGTAAAAATTAAAATACTTCATTTCCTCAAATGTAGATCGAACCCACAATTTGTCGCGTTTACAGCTCCATACTGCCTGTAACAGCGACAGGCCTCCTCATTATGTATGACACAGCATAATGCAAGTCCAATAGATTTGGAAGTACAGTATAATAAGTGATTCCCCTACGGAAGAAACAGTATAATTTTCTATAAAAAAAACCACAAAGGGAGGTTTCAACGAGATTACAAAAGGCAATTTCGAGGCATTTACTTTATCCTGGTGATCCTTTTATCAAACATTACGGGTGTGTGATGATCGTGTAAAGCTCTTTTCAGAAATAAAGCTAAAAAAAATTATAAAAAAAAATAATTTTATAAAAAAGTGTTTTATTTTTGTAAAGTTGATTTTAATACATCCATACTAATATTATAAATGCGAAAGTAACTCTGTCTGTCTGTCTGTATGTTACTCTTTCACGCCTTAACCACTGAACCGATTTTGATGAAAATTAGCACAGACTTAGATATGAACCTGAGAATGAACATAGGCTACTTTTTACCGCGGGAAAACCTCTCACTCCCGTGGGAATCGCAGTTAATCGGAAGAAGTGTCGTGCTATCTTACTTTCTTCGCGTGCGCTGACTTTATGGTAGGAGATAGGCTAATACAATGTTCTAGAAAAACGATCTTCTTTAATAGATCTAAAAAAAAGTCAACGTGGACTCGTGGATATTTGCAAATGTGATAGGTGAGCCATATTATGGTTTTTAGACCAAAATTTGGTAAATTGTGATAGTGATTATATGATTATGATATTATTAAAGCCTTATTATTATACTTTGAATTTTAATTCTTTTGGAGAAAAGTAAGTTTATCAGCAAGACTATTAAATGACCATAAACTTTGCCCTTTATTTAACATATTATATGTTGTTTGGATGCATGGTGAAAGAAAAAAGAAAGCGCCTCTACCACTGGGCGTAAGGTATTTTTAATCATAATATAAGTGGCCCTAAACTGATATATTGTTGAAGTGAAAAGTGCTAGATGTATTTCATTCTTCGTAAAATAAATACCTATTTGTGTAGTTTGTTGTATTGTACATCGTTTACTACATTGGTATAACTGAATTCATGTTGATAGGTAGTGGTTTTCAAGCATTATTTATCATCAGGCGTAGAATATACTTAGGCGTAGAATGTACTTATTAATTAAAGTATCAGCAAGACCGTTAAATGAAGATAAACTTTGTCCTTTAAAGTATGTTATTCTGATACATAGTATAAGTAATACGGTGAGATATTCCCGCGCTTCTTTCATTTGAGGCAAAATGTAGTCCTTAACTAATAATAATATTATGTCTATCATAACCTACAAATAAATATGAGCAGCAGTGAGTAGTTCTGTGAGAGGGCTATTTTGGCACCTACAAATGAGACAGTTGACCAGATAAATGATAGAATTATGTTGGACGTGGAGGGAGATATTGTCGAGTACCTCTCAGTAGACAATGTTATGGACACTGAGCTAATAACATCGTATCCTATAGAGTTTCTCAACTCTTTAGAACTATCCGGGGTGCCTTCCCATAAGTTAAGGTTAAAAGTCGGTGTTCCAGTCCTACTAATGAGAAATCTTAATGCACCAAGGTTATGTTATGTACAAGGTATTGGTACACGGCTACAAATTACTCACCTAGGGCGCAATATTATAGAAGCTATATCTATGACTGGAATAGCAAAGTGGCGTGTTCACGAATGTGAAAACCACAAAATCTTTATATTTTAGCGAAGGACGGTAAAACAAGAAACGTTGTATATAAATATATATTACAGTAACTTACACAGTAAATTAAATAAAAAGTTGAGATTATCATTATTTTTCCCTAAATATTTTTTTCTATGTATATAATACAGTGAAATATTTATAAATTACCTATAAAAGTTTTACAATTTCCTGCCCAGAATTACTAGCTAACGCGGACGAAGTCGCGGGTAACAGCTAGTAGGTTTATATTTTTACCACTCGAGGACACGAAATATTTAAAATTTTCATTTCATCGCTTTCGTAACAAGACAAAGCACGGTGTTGAGTTTGTCCATTCGACGCACAATGACGCAAATTCAAGCGGAATGCAGGGAATTGCAGCGAACAGAGCGTTTTAATAAAGGTTCCCAAGTATTTTTGCCGATCCTGATATTTGCGGAAAAAAAATGGCCGGTACATTCAAACAGAGCACAATATGTATGTAATATTATATATATACCTATCATGCAAATGAAGAATGCTAACAATATTATATAGGTAATAGTTATAAGTATAATATTTGAGAAAATAGTTATTACTTCAAGTCTAAAAATTGACGCAAACAAAATTGCGAGTGACTAGTTTCTATGAAAAAGGTCTGACCATATTCTTATCTAGATAACAAAATATAAGATACAGATTCATGCGGAGATCATCCATCAATAAGAAAACGTCGTAAGCACTGACGCGCCCACCCATCGCCACTTATACATGTTGTGGTGACACTTCACATTAATGTATCTTGTAACGATCTTCTTATAGAGGTTTTTAGTGTTTTCTTTGTTGCCTCATGTTTGTCGTAAGTGTAGCCGTCTTTGTAGCTTCTACGTATGCCTATGCCACTTATTACCGGAATTCGGCGTTTCCTTCTCTGTGTCCGTAAATCATGCAACCAATCCGTAACCGCAAAAGTGAGGGAAGGGTTCCGTTTATACCCTTTTGAAATACGGAACCCTAAGAATCGTCATTATGTGTACTAAGACATGATGACATTATATAAAACTGATTCCTTAAAATATCAATATTTGGTAATTTCCATATCACGATTGTTGAATAAATGCATTTCAGAATAGTGAATATTTAAGACAAAATATTTTTGAAGTTTATGGAATTCCATATAAGCAAATTAATCAATTTCGAACAATTATAGATTATTGACGATTGAGGACTTATAAAAGGCCTATCTTGGTGCAGAGACACAAGCGAGTGACTGTAAAGGCGAGGCGTATAACCACTGCACATATTAACAGTTTAGTTAAGCTCAGAAATCAAAATATCAAATATATTATTTCTACAATATTATTCTTAAAGTATTTTATTCCGGCGCTCTGTGAGCCTTAATTAGGAAAGCTCTTATAATGTTTAAATTATATTCAAACTAAAGTGATTGTGGGGCAGCGTCACTTTATGGGGGATGGTTGTAGGTTCGACACAAGCGTGCGACTTTTGTGAATTCAATTCCCTAATCATATTTCCTTGACTCATATATCTATTATCCACCACTCAACATGTAATGCAAATTTGGCGGAAACTGAACAAAGGAACGAAGTTTCTTAACATTACATTACCAAATTCCCTCTGCTTACTCTATTATGTGCGGGATTATGCGTGAAGCTACCAAAAATAATATTCTGAAGTAACTAGCATCATGCAATATAGCCGTGTGTATGCGCCACATTAACTTGTTTGGGTGAAATGGTACCATAGTTTCTCTTTGCATCACAATGTATGCAACTGACAAGATTGCGTATAAATATTATATCATATGAGCTTGCGTTATAACTCCATAACCTTGTCGTCTGAGGACCGCTGTCTTCAACTTTAAACAACTCGTATATAGTATTTACAGAGTAAAACCCCTTTTAAAGTTCTGGAAAGTTAGCGAATGTATGCACAATTAATGTGTTCTGAGCTTTGATACTTTAGGATGTGTTTTTGAGGCGAGTATATAGAGGAGAGTGGAGCTGAAAGTGGCGGTTTAAATGCACATAAACTAAATATTATATAATAGCTAAATATACGGATATATTGTCTTGCGCAATACTCGATAGTTTAGCTCTCGTGGTATCCAATTAAATTGAACTAGTGAACCGAGTAGTAGTGCCGTCAGGTAACACGTTAGCATTGTATATGCTCTTGATTTGGAAGCAGCACTTTCAAGTATGGCATAGTTATCAGATCCTCCTGTATTGTGAAAATTGTTTAAAAATTTGTTATTTATACAAAAGGAACAGTAAATAAACATATTATTTTATTATGGTTAATGAGCATATATTTAATAAACATTTTTATAAATAATGTCTTGTAGACTGTTTGTTATTTTAGTTTATGTATAAGACTTTTATTTATTAACAAAACCTTCCCCCTTAGCTGTGATACAAATTGTGCTACATTTGAGCATCTATTGCCTTTTGCCGCTGATTATGAAAAAAAATACTTTTCTAAAAATTAAGAACTCGTATAGGAACTCTAGATTCATATAGCATAAATTTTATTATGACGAACAATAGCCCCAGAGATTGTAACTATTTTATACACTTTGTGGAAGTATAATTAGTATATTATAAGGTATGAAAATATAATACTTTGGCAGTGCCTAAAAAAAATTAATACGTTTTAATAAATACAAGTCATATCACATAAAATTCTTTATTTTCAATGAACCACAAGAATAAAGCCCCAGGTACAGTACATTTTGAGGCTATATCGGAGGCTATATCTAAAAGTAGGATTTTCTACATAAATTTTTAAAATAGAAAACAAATTTACAGGCAAAGACGAGCCCAATATATTATAAAGAATACGACGACGAATACTATAGCAAATAAACACTGACAAAAAGATGTATCAAATGTATAAATAAAGAGAATACAGACACTCTGTTCCCATTAAGACACTTTCATTTTCCGCTTTCCAGAAAAGAGGAGTGGAGGAATTTAACAGAAATTAGCGGCGATCATTGCCAGAGCGAGGATAAGAAAATATTAAATATTATATTTCCTCATGTAGAAATCCTCCTTCACTATGACAAGTCTCAAACATATATATTGTATGAATAATTTTCGATAACTAAATAAAGAATTTATTATATTTGGCAAGTAGCTCGCAACATCATTTATGTGTACACGTAATTTTCCTCTTCTTCCGTCTTTTTTTTGTATCATTTGCGAAGTGATTAGCGCTGATAATAAATAAAAAATAAATACTGATAGTATATTATAGACTTTTTAAATCCAATCACTTAGGATAAGCAGAGGGATCCTATAGTTAACTTTCTCCGTTCCTCACGTTTCCCCTAACAATCAAAATGGGTCTCATCGCTGTATACTGATAAGCCGAATGAATATTTTCAATCAGTACTTTCATTAGTCTGATTGGCAAGTTGCATTGCATGTTAAGTGGAATTGTCACGTAACCAGAGTGAGCAAATGAAAATATTAAATATTTCAATATTTCGAGTGTCTTCTTACAGAGATACTAACAACATAAATAATGTTATTACAAGCGTATGAGAATTTCAATGTAGCTATTCTTTGATAAGAATGTGTGGCGTAGTTGGTCAAAGTGCTTCAACGGATTACAAAAGTTCTAAATCCGGCTACGTTCAAATTTTTAAAGGTTTTCCGAAAAAGTAATCTTCATCAGTATTTGATATGTTCCCTACATTTCTTTGCGAAAGTACGTGTACTTCTCAATCTTAACCAGAAAATCAGCTTTCAAAGAAAATACGTAAACGTTAAAGGCTTGGAAGTCAGACCTCACCTCAAATCAAAGAATCAATTTACCCGTTTCAATGGTTGGATATTGAATGACTTTTAAAATAAAACGAGAGAAAGATACACATTTTGTTATATTGCAAATCCGGAAAGACTGTCTTACGCCACATTTTTGATAAAACTTAGTTTTGACTTCTGTACTTTTATAAACTTGATGAAAGTGGGGAACGAAACATAGTGAGCTAACACTAGGTTCCCAAGATCTCTCTGCTTACTCTGATACGCGGAACTTAAAATTAACTTTATAACGTTGACAAAAGTAACATACGGTCTTGGGCGTTAGTTCTCATTTTATATATAACAAGTTACAATACATATTAGATTAGTATAATATTTTTTTATAATAATATTCCGTTTTTCGTAGTTTTATTTTAATTTGTGATAGTAAGTTTAGGTTATTTATTTATTTGAATTTATAACAGAAGTTATAGAATTAACAAAAAAAGTATAATATACCAATATTATATACAAATAAGTATCTGTAGATAAGAGACAATAAATTCATTAATCAATAGACTACTTAGAGCCCGCAATTTCTTTAGTTTTCAGGAGAGGGTTTTTATCAAACATAAAAACCCTCTCCTGAAAACTGAGAAATCCTCTATTAATGCTTTGCTACGCGCCCTAAAATTTATATGCTAAATTTCAGCGTTCAAACCAGTTTACCGTCTGTCAATCAATCACGTAAAAAATATATATATGAGCATAAGAGTCCACAAAACGCAGGAACACAAAAACGAAGTATACACGTATGCAGAGCGATCGGCTCTTTCGGTCTACCGCTAGAGATACAGCGTGAATATAATAGAAGAAAAATACTTATTTGATTGCGGCGTAAAGCGTTGAGTTCCACCTCTCAATACGCAATGTCCAGGGAATCTCTCTGCCTATCCTGCTATGTACAGGGTACAGCGCGAATCTAAAAGCCATTTACTTGTATATACATATGTATATCTGAGGGGCGGACGGTCCCGATGGCCACCGATCCACTCTCCAATAATTTGATTATGAAGAAATTCAGTTAAACCTTGCTATTTATGCGTTCAAATTTTTTCACCTCCTACTTTGCTACACGGAACATAGTGTGAAACTAAAAAAGTTATAAAAATATAATTAATTCTAAATTAACAATTGAGTAGCTCAACCAAATCTTCTTACCATAAAATTGTAACTCCACGCAGACAATATACATTTTCCCCAGCCATAAATAAAGTCTGTTGCGAAAAATTAATGGCAATAAAAAAGAGACTTTCAAATGGATTAGAATACTTGATTACTCCGAGTCTCTATAGAAGATCTATATTCATGAAGCTTCAGTTCCCGTTTGCTTCCCTTTTTTACCCCTCCCTTAGATTCCTCCTACACTTAGAACCCCCACGATCTGTAATCGATGGAATAATTATCGCAAATAGCCTCACAGCCTCTAAATGTTTTAATTAGTCCCCTGATCGCCAAATCCTTTATTTGTTTGTATTCATTAATTGTTTATTGCGACTTTGTGGAGGTTTTTTTTTTCTTTGATCGAAATGTATTTTGTTTTTAATTTTGCTTTGATTAATAGTACAGCCAACGCAAAATTTTTTTTTAACCTGTAAAAATCCTTAAGCTTTTGTCTGTAAGGCAGAACGAATCTAATATCTGGATACCCCACGAGGAATAGCAAGATATTTCTAATGTATAATGTAATAGACTTGTGAATATAACTTTACCATTAATATTTTTAAATTCAAATAAAAATTGTGGAAGAACCATAAGAAATCGTTATCGAATCGAGTGTTATCAGATCGCGCACTTTCGTATAAAAGCAATTTCCTCGAGATTTCCCTTAATTTTTCAAAACGGAGGATTTTACTTCTTATCCATAATTAAGTCAGAACAAGGTTTTGGTACTGGCTGCTAAAGCTATAATATCTATTTTCCTAAGCTTCACGCTGTATTCCACACATGGCATGGCATGGTAGGCAGGTGACTAGTTTCACCTAGCGTTAAAACACTTCGTTCCCATTAAAACGTATCCGTTTATCCGTTTGTTAACGCCGCGTTTTGCATTGTTACCAGAGCGAAATCAAAACATTAAATATTTTTTGCTCTTAAGAAATAGTACCAACGTTAATGACAATTTAATATTCCATTTTACAAATCTGACGGGTGAATGTGATAAGAACAAGATCTTTATTACACGACGGGTAGCGTTTGTGGTTTGTTTAAATCAAAATTTGAGCCTGTATTTGTGATCTGTTTTTATCACAATATATAAAATGTCTCGTCTAGTTTCTTGCGGCGTTTCTTTTCCGGTATGAGGCAGTAATTTAGTGAACCGATGGTAAATTGTTCGACGTTCAAAGATTGAAACATATAAATTATTATTTTTTTCCCAGCTTCACGCTGTATCCCGCACATGGCAGAGAAGACACAAAGAACTTGGGAACCTAGTGTTCCCAAGTTCTTTCTGTCTTCTCTGCCATGTGCGGCAAATACAACGCCGCACTACTTTAGAGCGAAGAAATGAAGACACTAAATATTTAAATTGAAATTATTAAGTATTTCATTTCTTCGAGTGGGGATCAACTCACAACCTGTCACATTTACAATCACTCGAGTGTATCCCTGTGCCACGACAAGCCTCTTGTTCCCTTCCTTTTATAATATAGGCCTGCCTATTTTGAATACCTATTTTTATTAATTTATTCTAAGTACGATTTTGCTTATAACAACCAACCCTTAACTATAGGTATATGTAAGGTTTTCATATAAACTACTGTAAAGTGTACATCTATTTTGCCAACACCACTTCACTTATAACAACGGACCGCGTTTAACGATGGAACTCTACGCATAATTGTCTGGTTATAACGATGAGATAATATACTTTTCATAATATGTATTTCTCATAACACCTACTTTACAATGACATATGTTAAAAGTTGTTTAATTGTGTGTTATTTGAAAAATATATGGACTGTATTTTTTTAAAATTCAGTAGTGACCAGTACTGTACTTGTAAATAAATAAATTAACAAATACACCGTTTATTCAATACAAAAATTAGAAAAAAAAAACAATTTGTAATGATAATAAATGCGTTAGTTGTAAACTCTATCGCGGTTATATAATTAAGTAAAATTAATTGATAAAATAATAATAATAAAAAATATTATTTGTAAATATATAAAAAATAGTAAAAAGTATACTCAATTATTGTGTTCAATACTAAATATTATTAGTGTGTGTAAATGCACGATGGGTGTGTGTGATGTGTATGTGAATGTGTGTGTGCGTACATATTATGAATTCATTGACGTCATTGAGTCAATTAATTAAGTTCTACATTTAAGTAGAGTTTGAGATATTTTTTTATTTTTTTAATGAAGTCATTGTATCATAGTATCGGACTTAAATAATAAAACTGCCAATTTGACGAGACTGTGCGACGTGACTCAGTCAGACAAATTTTATCAAATCTGCATTTAGTACAAATAATCTGCAAATTAAAGGGTGTGAATCTATGCTTTTGTAGAACAGAACCAAGCACATATAAATGTCTAACAGTTAATAATTTACATATGTCATAACCTTGAGTATGCACATATGTGCTTTTTCCAGTGGAAAAAGAATTGATTTCGATGCAACATCCCAAGTTGATATACAGTAAGTAAGAATGGATTGCACAAGTGCATAATAAGCTATGTTTAAAATCTGCGTGCCAGCGCCAGATCTCAGTTGTTTGGAAATAGTAGTAAATATACTAGTTGCTGTATACGGGCCCTCACTGATAGAATACATTTCTTCCAAGTGAGATTTTCGTCAATAAGAGAGTATAGTAAAGTAATTAAGCCATGTTATACAGTAATAATGACCTTAATGTTACATTTTTTTTCAGCTTCACGCTGCATCCCACACATCGCAGAGTAGGCAGAGGGAACTTTCTAACCAAGTGTTAGGATACTCCGCTCCGTTACCCACTTATAATATTATATACATAATCAATCAACCAAATCAAAATATTCTTTATTCAATTAGGCCATTACAAACACTTTTGAATCGTCAAGTTATGTAGAAATGTCTGTAGTGTCAGTCCTACAGGAAGCTACCACCGGCTCGGAAGGCGGGTCTGCTGAGAAGAGCCGGCAAGAAACTCAACAGTTGCTCTTTTCAAAATATCAATTCAAGAAAATATATAACATAATTAGCTTCCTGAATGAGTACCAACAGCATTTAATCCCACGCATTCTTATCATGGTAATATTCTTGAATTGAATAATATGCTTTGCCCAACAATATATTTTACACTTTCAAGTGGCAAGTCTAAAATTGTATAACAACCTATAGACATTCCAGTAAAACAAAGAACTATCCAATACAAAATAAATTTTCAAATTCGAGCCAGCAGTTCCTGAGATAAACTAAACAAATTCTATAAAGTTTATAATATTAATATAAATAATAAATAAATATTCACCATAAATAACAAATTAAGTCCCGCAAAAATTGAAATAAAATCTATATAAAAAATAAAAACTTTTGGGATACCAGGAGTATTGTTGATATGATTTAATAGTACAAGTGTATCATAATTTCAGTTCAACTGGTAAAAGTTTATTTTTTAAAAGATGACTTTTATTCTTTTTCCTGCATGGCGAAAGAAATTTACTTTTTAAGACAACTTAATTTGAGACTTGAGAAATATAAAAAAAAAAAAGGACGTAACTATACGAACTGTGTTAATCCTAGGTTTCCTCTGCCTACTCTAAAAAAATCGGAACATTGGGGAACTAAATGATTCAATACTAGCTTCTAACAATCTCATTACATGCGGGAAAAAGCCTGAAAAAGATCACAAAACCGGATTTGTTCGTATGCAGTCTATTTTGTCAGATTATTAAAATTTTATTAAAAACTAAATTTTATTTATTCTTTACACCTTAAAAGTTTATTATACTTTCACTACCTAAGCTACGAGTATGTATGTGCGGAATACAGCGCGAAGGCATAAAAAAAATATTTTCTTAAAGAATTTATGATTATTCATTTCATTCTTAAATTTTCCATACAAATTATAATACCTCTAGGTAGGCTCATTGTCTATAATATTTTCAACGAGCAGCGCTATCCAGCCCAAGTGTAACGTAATTAGCGGCGATGTTCCTTTCTTATTTTTTATCCTTCACAAATTATCGAGGCTTCCAAGGAAGTTTAATTATTATTATTTAATTACATTTCAAATTTACTCCAGACGAGTTTCATAAAGTTGTTAAAAGATACTCTGACACTAAACACTGAGTTATTTTACTTTAAAAGGTTCCGCACACAAGATCGGCACTCTTTTCCGGCCGTAACTAGGCTATACCTCATAAACTGTGATAGTTAGACAGCTAAAATTTGCACAAATTTTAAACTGTGACATTTCATGAGCTTTTATAGTTAATACCAAAAACCACATTACAAATACATAAAAATCATTTGTACCTACGTATTATATGTATATACTGTAGATGATGTCTAATATACAATTTAAATAAACAGTTTTAACATTTTTAAAACGATATACCATACCGAGGTAAGAAAAATACTTATTATTTAGAAAACGTATTAAAATCTAATGTAGCGGAATGTGTCCCTTTGGAAACCGTTAAGATTTATGTTTTTAACATAAATAAGTTTGTAACAACCGTAAAAGGATGTCACCGCAGCTAGATGAAAACGAATGGATTAGTTAGTCAGAGCGCTTAGCAGGTTTCCAAAGAGACGCGGGTTCAATTTTTTATATATTTTATAAAAAAAAAATTAACAATTTCAAATTGATATCACTTGAGAAAGAAAAATCCAAGACAAAATCAGCCCAGACTTGAATGAAATCCTTGGATTCCAGGTTCTAATCTCACTTCCACCTAAAATTTTTTATACATTTTCTAAATGATATTATATAAATATATAAACGATATATGACGTATGTATATTTGTTATAAAAAATATTATCTGAATTAAAAAGAGTTACAAACATTCCCTTTAAACCTGCATCTGCCAGCTGAGTCTAAATATTGAGCTGATGAAGATGGATCGGTTTGACGCATCGTTTATCAAAATATACTAACAAAAGCGACATTCGCATCTAATAAATGTTTGTGTTTCGACAATTGCAGTATTTTAAGAATTTATTTCGCAAAAGAAACCAACGGTTAAAACATTCAAATTTTCTATCAATTCAATGTGTTTTGAATAACGGGCCTATACTTTAGATAGAATTTGTAACAAAAGTAAAACTTTTAATGCAAATAAAGAAAAGAGTCTAAAAAATGAAAATTTATTAATTATTTTTAGAAGTCACTTTTAATGTAATATTTAATATTTTATTTTCCTCGCTCTAGTAATGCGGCAACGCGACGTTGAGTTCCGCCACTCAATACGCAACAATTCAAAATTCGAGAAACGCAAGTGTCTCAATGATAACGAAGTGTCCTGACACTAGGCCTCCGAATTCCCTCTGCCCTGCCCTGATCTACCTTGATATATATCTTTTTAAAATTTATCTTTTTTTGAAGCTGAAAAAAGTAATTAAATATCACTATTTAATTTATATCATATTATTTTGACATGAATCAGACAATGTTGATTCTAAACAGCTAAAAAATCCATTATTCACCTCAAAATACTATAAGGAATGTTCTCGCACGATCTCATTCTATAGAATTATGACTGTTGGGAAACTTGAAATTGGTTTTGAGATCACAAAGGAAGGAGACGACCGAGCCTATAACGTGATTTCTTACAACTCATTGTTTATAGTCTTTTACAATATTGTAAACGCGACAGGTTGTGGGCTCGATACCCGCTCGGGGAAATTAAATATTTATCATTTTTTAACCCCGCTCTGGTAACGAGGTAAAGTGCGGCAGTGAGAGTCGTGTGCCGTCAACACGAAATGTATCTAGAATACTGGAACGGTGTGTCTTAACACTAGGTTCCCATGGTTCCTTTGCTTACCCTGCTATGTGCGAAATAAATAGTGAAAAAAAAGACTCCCAGAGTGAAGATATGAAAACATTCAACAAAACATTTCCTCGAGTCAGGATCGAACCACAACCTGTTGCGTTTACAATCGCACACTTGTGCCCTTGCGCCACGACAGACAGACAGGATTTTTTTTAAAAATCCCTTTGTTATTGGAATTAAACTAGCAAACTCTTAAAGACGTACGAGTATGACAAATTATTATTAAAAAAGAAATTATTAATAATAATGTTTTTCGAGGTGAAATTTTTACAGGAAGTATTTACACAAATCATATTTCATTTATACAAAGCAAGTTTGATTTCAGATTTACTTACAATACTCATTCCATTGAATCATTTTCAATTTTTTCACGCGAGTCTTTGGTATCGAAGCCAAAGTCATTGTCTTGAATGGTACCGATAATAATATTGGAACAACTTAAAGCTTTTTTGACATAATATTCGTTTGTCATTGTCTATCTAACACAGAATAAAGCTCGGTGACAGGAGGAGCATAATTACTTCTAAACTTGTAACTGAGACACGTCGCGTCGAGTGACATCTGTCGGGAGATATTTTATACTGTTTTAAAAAGTTTGCTGGACGTCGCTCTATAGTAATGATTTGTCCTTCACCTTTAAAATAAAATTAATGTACTTATAGAAACAACTTCGAGACCTATCGGTGCGCAGAAGCACATGCGTGTAAACGCGACAGGTTGTGGTATCAATCCCCACTTCATTTTCTTTTTTCGCTTTGGTAACAAGGTTAGGCGTGGAGAACAGAACAGTGTCTCAACACTACGTTTTCAAGTTCCTTTTGCCTACCCTGCCATATGCAGGAAGTGTGTGAAGTTGAGAGACAATTAATGAACAAACATACTGTTTACAGTTGTGTTAGAGTTTGAGTAGTGTCTATTTATATTGTATGTAAATTGTATCCGAGCTGCTTACAAAGCTGGTTATTAGAAATGTTAATTACTTTGAAAATAAATGACATGACAATGGTATTAAAGTAAATGTATTTTTTTATTTTTAATATGTTCTAATAATGAGTTCCACATGCGCGGTGTTAAGTTTCGCTTTTCAATTCGCAATCGCAGATTTGGGGAAAATGAGGAAAATAGATTGTTATGACCCGAAGCTTCCTATATATGCTTATCCTGTTATATGCAATAAAAAAATAAATATAATAGAATTTTAATCAAGGCCTTTTGGAATTAATCTCAATTATTACTGAATATTCTCTTGGCGGACAAGCGAGTACGTAAACGACGGTTATAGCTTCGATTCTCACTCGAGGTAGTGAATGTTTAATATTTCCATTCCTCGCCTCCAAAGTGTGGCGTAAAGTTCCACCTCAATCATACCACACGTAATGGCTCGAAAATTCAACGGAAAGTGAAAGGAGTGTATTTACACTATTCTTCCTCTGCCTTCCCTGCTATATGCGGCATAGAGAATGCAGTTAAGTACAACGAATGAAAGTACCTTTCATATTCAAATGCGAACGCAAATTCTTATACATTCTATTTTAGTTTTATTCAAGCTTTTACACAGCGCTGAAAGCTCGACCTATAGAATATACTATATTAATTAATATCATACGGCTTATTTATATTTTTTCAATAGTCCAGTCATGGCAAAGGGTTTATATCATCGGTTTGATTCCCAACATTATATGATATTTTGTTTCCTCGTTCTGGTAACGTAGCCTCGTTACCAGACTGCGTTTAGGTCCGCCACTCAAAATACGGCAGTGTCTTAATGGGAGTGTCTTATCAATAAGTTCCCAAGTGCACACTGTGTACCCTGCAATGTGCGGAATACATCATGAAGCTAATAAAATTAACGAACGACGTAAACTGAGGAGTGTTATAAGTTTGACTGTTAGTCTGTCTGTGGAATTGTAAACGAATAAAACTGTGTCTAGAAAATAGAGACAAGCCTTCTTTATTACTTAATAGATGACATCTTGACGCAGCGGCACTATATCATTATGAATACGAGTATAAATGAGGTTGTTGAGGGTTCTATTCCCGCCTAGATGATTCAAATTATGCAATATCGCGGAAATTAGGTGTAAAATTGGTTCTGAAAATGTTACTGTGTAGCGCTTAACTATAGTATAGTGTTTTTGTTTGAGAATTACAAGTTAACGGAAAAAACAACTTATAAAAGTTGACAAACTTAAGTTTGCGGACATATGTAGTCATATTCTATCAAATGAACTGCTAATATAAGTTTGAAATGTTGTCTATTTTCAGAATTTCTACAAAATTTTACTTTTCAAATATTCACCCATATTTGTATTATTAGTTTTCATTTCGTTCCAAATATCATACATAGCTTTTGGTCCACGGGGAGAACCCTGTAATTTCTGAATTTTATACATAGGAGTATTAATATTGCATTTTTTATGCTTTAAGGTACCGTAATTGCGAATATTTCATAACAATTTCGACTTGATACGTGATCTCGAGATAAATCTTGAGAAATCTTGATAGTTGACAACAAAGTGATTCTACACGGTATCCTTCTTTTGCTTTTTAGGTACGGAA
>DWMZ01001212.1:0-17245 GCA_018249855.1 Eueides tales michaeli
ATTCGTTCATTCGTTCATTCGTTCATTCGTTCATTCGTTCATTCGTTCATTCGTTCATTCGTTCATTCGTTCATTCGTTCATTCGTTCATTCGTTCATTCGTTCATTCGTTTATTCGTTCATTCGTTCATTCGTTCCTTCGTTCCTTCGTTTATTCGTTCCTTCGTTCCTTCATTCATTCATTCATTCATTTATTTATTTATATGTTCACGCTGTGTCCCGAACATAGCAAGGTAGGCGAAGGAAACTTGGAAACCTAAGACACTCCGTTTCGTTCATCACTTTCCGCCGAATTTTAAGCATTGCGTATTAAGAGACGGTAATAAACGTCGCGCTTTGCCGTGTGAAGAAATGATAGAACAGAGTGATTATTTGATATTTAATATGAAAGTTTTAAATACTTTTTTCCTGGAGTAGGGATCAAACTCACAACCACAACAGGCAAAAATTATAACGTGTAGGCATTTTATAGAAAAAAAATTGTACAAGTTTATATTTGGTATATAAAATAATTGTATACGGTCATAAGATATAATTTGCCCCTTTATTCGCCGCTATATCAATAATAGGGTATTACCCATTGACCTACAATTTTGTATTTTGACAAGAACTTGCAAGGAGGCCTGGATTTTATTTCCTTTACAGAAAAAATATCAAACTTTAAACATGAAGCTATTGGACGTGACATTATTCACGTTTTAAAAGCCATATTTATATTATATATGAACAAAATACGTACACAAGTATTTGTTCATATATAATCTATAAATATTATCTCTCAATTCTATAAAATACTTTTTTGTTCTGCACGATTTTTTTGTATAATAGTTATTGACATAGAAACTTGATTGATTGATCGAGTGCAAGCTGGTAGAAAAGGTGATCGAGAATATCATGTATTGTGAGGCACTCGCGTGAGTGCCTATAATATGAAATAAAAAGTTGTGATTTTTTATGAATTTGGATCAAGATGTAAATTGATTTTTTTTTGCTTTTGATAAAGGTGTAGAATTAAGAAGCTGATCGTTATATTTTATTTTTTATTGATATTTTCATTGATTGATACATGTTTTTTCGTTTAATATTCGTTTGCGTGGCGGAGGTTTCCAATTTCCCTCTATCTACTATGCCATGTATAGGAAGCTGAAAAATATATTAGTATGTATTCTATAGTAAAAAAAAATGTATAAATTAATTAGTGGGTATGATAGATACTCACGCTAAACGCACAATGACTACGAATATCTACATACATCGATGCCGCTGTCTATGAATCCGCATTATTGCATGTATTCATCGAATTTTAGCATCAGTCCTTGGATTATTTAAAAGTATTTTTTTTAATTTTTAAGCAATTTATCACAGAGATATAATAGAGTAAGTTAAGGATGGAATAGGAAACTTAAAACATGGACATTATAAAATATTTAACATCTCCTCACGGTACAACGTGGTAGAAGGGGCGTACTGTTTTTCCATGATATGCTAAGGTTATCCTATAAAGTTTTATTAATTGTTAGCGTTTTAAGATTATTATAGTAATAAATTCAATTAAAAGCTCTGCATTCAAGACTTTTTCTAATTACAATAAAATTAAATATTTAAGAAACATTCTGTTATGTGAAACATATGGATTATGTTATAAATGTTTATCAAGCTTCATCGAAATTCTTATAAGCTAAAAATAAGTTATAACAAGCTTTCCAAATTTATTTGTAAATCTCTCAGGAGACTCCGCCAAAGATAATTTTAGCGGGATAGTGTGAGGTTAAAAATACAGTCTACCCGTGCCCATAGACTATTACAAAGTATTTGAAACGTCAGATATCCCATAAAGTATAATTCTAAATAAAGACAATTAATCCGTTTAAAAAGATTCATTTAATATCATATGGAAATCAAGGAGGAGCGTGGAGCAGGATCACAAGCGTATGACTATGAAACTTAATATTTAATATTACCATTTTTTCGCTCTGGCAACAAGACATACCGCGGCATTATCTCCGCCACTCCACACCTCAATGCCGCAAATTCTACAAAAAGTGGAGAAAGCAACGGAGTATCTTAACACGAGGTTCCCAAGCTCTCTCAGCCTACCCTGCGATAAACGGGATACAGCGTAAAGCTAAAAAAAGATTCTACAAAAAATAATAATGATTATAAGAAATATTTATCCACAGGTATGTACCTACTCTCCCTGACCCTAGCAGGCCTACTGGTAATCATCACATGCGTACCGTTCACTTCTCTGGTATACACACTGGAGTTCTGTAGGTAGGGTCACTGTTTGCATTAGGTCTGAAGCAGCTAAGGACGTCAGTATAGGGGTGTCAGTTTTCACGCTGACTTCGTTATCCGCGGATCGATATTTTGCTATTGTGGACCCATTGAGAAAACTTCATGCTGCAGGTTAGTGCTTAGTATACTAAAAGATATTTTAAGCAAATCTGCTTTAGAAAAATAATATTGTAAAAAATATTACTTAAATTTTAAAAAAATGACATTAAAATATTTACAAATAGTTGAGTAACTGCTAAAACAATCGGAGTTTACTGAAGCGATGGTAAATTTTTTGACGTTAAAAAAGGAAGCTTGTATCTTCTTGCTTTGAATAAATATATTTGAATTTGTTCAACTATCAAAATATATCGCATAAGAAATGTTCCTTTTATATATATATATATATATATATATATATATATATATATATATATATATATATATATATATATATATATATATATATATATATATATATATATATATATATATATAAGGAACATTTCTTTTTCATTATATATCCCAAAATAGACTAAACACGGATTCTTAAAAAGTTTATTAGAATGTTGTTAGACTTTGTTATGAAAATGTATTTTGCCCATCCACGAATATAAAAAAAAATAGTATTTTTTTTTTCGTATCTGTACGTTGGTTTTGATTTAAATTAAATCCCCAACAAAGCCATGTAGACAAAGGAGAGTTGGAAGCCTAGAGTCAAGACATTAGGCTCACAAAAAGAGCTCCCAGGAACTCCGTCTCTTACTTTCCTTTGAATTTGAGGCATAGGCGGAATACCTTGTTACGCGAACATAGAAATAAACCACAGTTACGTCACGACAGGCTTCAATTAAAATATATCGCATAAGAATTGTTCCTCGTATATAAAGATAATGTTGATCTAGGCGTAACTTAACATAATTTACTTTAAAACTGTTTACCCTATATGATTGCTGCCACACATTAAGCGGGAGAGTAATTTTCAGTTTATTTATACAAATGAAAATATATTCAAATGGCATTTAATGGTACATCTATTAAGCCTTTATGTTGATACAATTATGAATGGAATAATTGCTTGATATTTGAAAATAATACACAACAATTAATTAAAGTCTGTTATAAATGAGCCTAGTTTATTGGGTTTTGCTTTGTTTGCTTGTTTTGTAATTAATGTAATACTACATTGAGGCTTGTCGTGGCGCAAGAACACTAGCGTGTGACTGTAGAAGCGACAGGTTGTATTGTGGGCTCGATCCCCACTCGAGGTTATATATTATAGTTATCATGTGGTTGCCGTAACTCAGTACCTCAAGCGTGTAATTGTAAGAACGACAGTTGTGGGTTCGTTTCTCGTTTAAGGGAATGAATTATTTAACATTTTCATTTCCTCATTCTAATAAAAAGGCAAAGCTGTATGTTGAGTTTCACCACACAGAGTGCATGGAAACGGAATATTTTATTCTAAGTTGCCTTGACTACCTTCTTATTTGGATGGAAGATACAGCATAAAGCTACAAAGAAAAAAGTTGACATAACTATAGTAACTCTACTTATAATTTTCTTTATCTAACATTTAAAATAAAATAGAAAACTGACATACAACTAATATCTAAGCAAGTAACATTATAATATTTATATAAAAACATATCGCGCAAAACTTTGTTCAAAACTTTGTTTATCAAACTCTGCGGAAAATGGGGAGTGTCTACACTCCACGGAGTGTCTACACTCCGTTACACTAAGTTCTTAAGTTCCATCTGCCTCCTCTGCTATGTGCAAGATATTACGAGAGCTGCAAGGAAGAATTTGATGTTTGGCAGCAGCCGCTGCGGTGCAGTGTCTGACCCCCTAGAGGAACGGAGTTATTTTGATTTCCCCACTCTAGTAAATAAGCAAGGCAAGGAATGGCGATGAGTTCAACGTCTTAAAATATGTCGTTAAGTGTGTGTCCCAACCTTGTCTTCCCTCTGCCTATTCGACTATATCTCAGTTATATATGATGAGATACATGTGATGCAACAGAAACGAATGGTTTCTGCCCTCCAAAGTAATAAATTAAAAATTACGGATAGGAAAGTCAACCTCAACTATATTAGAAAAAAGCGAAAAAATGAAAATAAATTAAATATTTCCTTGATTAGGATATTTTATTTATATATAAATGAATATTTCATTTATACATATATAAATGGATATTACATTTATATATATTATTATATTACTAGCGGCTTCCCGCGGCTTCGCCCGCGTATAAATCGTTTTTTTTTATGAAAACTCCTGAATATTGAAATACCTTCAGCACCTTAATTTTTCTTTGCATAATGATGAAGAGAATGGAGTTTTTTTATATCTAAGAATAAGAATATAATATAGAATGGTTCATTAAGCTATGCGAATTTTAAAAATCATAGAAAAAATCTACAAAACTTAGGAATGACAATCTTCTTTTATACTTGTAATAAAGCAAACATTTGGGAATTTTATTTTTAAAAAATAATATCACTGAGATGTGACCATCTGAAACACATTTCTCAAATCTGGACCTCTAATTCGTAAACACTCGCTGGCACATCGCTCGTGGGATAGCGGACATTTCCTCGCAAATGTTGTTCCTGAGCTGAGCAATTGTCGTCGGTTTATTGGCATAAACGCGGCTCTTGAGGTACCCATAGAGAAAAAAATCCAGTGGCGTGCGATCTGGGTTCCGAGGAGGCCACGGAATGTCTTCTCGACGCGATATCATTTTTCCAGTAAAAATTTCGTTTACAACTGCTAAGGACTCGTTGGATATATATATATGAGATGTCGCACCGTCTTGTTGAAACCAGGTCCTGCTGTTGTAGGCTTCAAAATTATGCAGCTGTGGAAGAAAAAGTAACGAAACATTGTATATGTATAGCAATCAGAATTTACTGCTACGGTTTGGCCTCGCTTATTTTCGAAGAAATGGGTTCTGATGATTCCCTCAGCCGACATAGTTGCCCAAACTGTCACTTTAAGTGAATGTAATGGTCTTTGACTTTTAAATTTGGGATTTTTTGTGGCCCAATACCGACAATTTTGTTAATTCACATATCCACTTAAATGAAAATGAGCTTTATCCGAGAAGAGAATATTGTTCAAACTTTGAAAACGCTGTAACATTCTTTCGGCAAAAGCACGGGAAAGATAGTGGTCATTTGCTTTCAATTCCTGGACTAATAAAGTTTATACGGGTGAAATTTAGGATCTTTTTGTAAGAAGTCTTTACATAGAACGCACGCTGCTCACCGGTGGAACGTTCAATGGCGACTAAATTTCCAAGAACCAATTTACCTATCCCCACTATCCGCGCCCCTCTCCTGCGTTCCTTTCACGATTAATCCGCTTCACACTGTATCCCGCACATGGCAGGGTAGGTAGAGGGAGCTTGAGAACCTAGTGTTAAGACACTCCGTTCCACTTGCGTTCCCCACTTCCCACCGAATTTATGGCATTGTTGAGCAGTGGACCTTAACGCCGCTTTATGCCACCAGAGCAAAGAAATGAAAACATTAAATATTTTAAAATTGAAAATATTAAATATTCCATCTTCTCGAATGGGGATCGAACTCACAACCTGTCAGTTACAGTCACACGCATGTGCCGCTTCGCCACAATAAGCTTAGCTCAATAGTTTTTAAAACGGAAAAGAAGTTGATTCTCGAACAAAATACAGTAACACGATCAAATAGTATTATCCCATATAAGGATACACTGTATATACTCTGCCAAGAGCAGCATCTGGCCACACCATTTTTTTGTCTTACCGTATAATACCGTTTTATGTTTACTTTCAATTAATATTTTATATGCAACTGATACATTTTGACGCCTCCGAGTCAAAGTTGTACTAATTACGAATCTTGATACGCATGAACGTGACCACAATATTGATACGCAATATTCCGGCGTTTCCTTGCGTAGGATGCGTTGCTTACGTTTTATAACTCTACCACTTACTTACTTTCGTAAAAAATATTTAATATGCAAACCCCCTTTTAATAAAAAAATATATCTGATTTTCTCGATTAATACTCATTTGAAATTGAAAATTGTTCACATGAAACAAATTTAACCGAATTATTCCGAATGAATCGGAAAAAATGTTAAAAAAGTATTTTTACTCCATTAACTAATCTGTTCAAATTCTTTTCGTTTAAAACCATTTTTTAGTATTTTTACATAGTATAAAATATAATTACCCAACATCTTAAAGGCTTTTTTATATTTTTATAACTTTTTTATATTTTTTATATTCTTCATAAAGATTTAAAAAAGTATAAGTGATTACATAAGCTTATTAACGTATAACAAACACCGTTTCTCTGACACAATCACACCCAAATTTTTATTCTACCATCTCATTTTGTTCAATCTCACTATTTTTCAACGACAACTGAACTTAAATTAAAACTTAGATATTAATTTATATCGTAACTTGGCCCTTAAACCTTGATACACACGAAAATTACAATGAAACGGATTCTCCTACCGCGTATGATACGTCGTCCTGTAGCAAATTTAAAATCACGTCGAAATTTTTAAAATAATAGATATTATATTACTACTTTTCATTACCTTGCATACTTTTTTCGTAAAAATATTGAATGTGCAACTACCCCTTTTCTAATATTTTAATATAGCAATTTAATTTAAATTGATCCATCACACCATTGTATATAAGTCACAATTTTATTTTTTATTGTTATAATTTATATTTGTTTACCAGATATTCTTATATCTTTATTTTTTATACCAATAAAAAATATCTTTCAAGCTGCACATCTTTAAATAATGCTGTATTTTGTTATTTCTTATACTTTAGCTGGACCGTTATGTTCTTCAATTTTGATATGTCATTGCAAAATGCTCATCACGCTCAAAAACTTTTGCTAACACAGTATTTTAATATTTCTTATCGATAAACTGGACTGTTACGGTTGTTCATGAGATGTTCCAGACCTTCGATTTTAATATGTCAATGTAAAATACTCACCACGCTTAATAACTTTTGTTAAGACTGCATTTCATTATTTCTTACAGTTTAGCTAGACTGTTAAGGTTGTTTATGGGATGTATCATATCTTTGATTTTAATATGCCAATGTAAAATGCTCATCGCGTTCCATACCTTTTGTTAACACAGCATCTCAATATTTCTTGTAGTTTGGACTGTTAAAGCTGTTCATCAGATGTTCCAGATCTTCAATTTTAATATACCATTGTAAAATGCTTATCACACTCTACAACTTTTGTTATGGATATATTTAATTATTTCTTATAGTTTATCTGGACCCCTGCTGTTCTGCATCAGGTGTGAAAGTATTCGAAATTAAATATAGCCTAAGTCCTGCCCAGACCAAATTGGTATACAATAGAAAAAAAATCATTGAAATCGGTCCAGTGGCTTAGAAGATGTGCTGGTACAAACAGACAAACAGACAAACAGACAAACAGACAGACAAAAATTCTAAAAATTGTAGATTTGTATTTTATTAGTTATTTTAAGCCCCCCTATATTGTTTTTTCGTAAATAAATTCAATGTACAGACACGACTTTTTTACTCTTTTATTATAGTATAGATTAAGAAGTGTCTTCTTTACTCTTTTATAAATTGGTACAATTGCAATATTGGGCTCATATTTCTGCTATTGTAGTATATTACGAGTGCCACTTGATAAAATTAATAAGAAAAGAGGGTTATATGAAGAACTTGGTGAGCTTTGATTTAATTATTTTCTTCATTATATTGTACAACAGATTCTGAAATATTTTTGTGACGAGAGTTTTCACTTTTGACAGAATAAACTACTAAGCCTGTTACAGTTTCAGGTTATTTCTACATTTCAAAAGTATTTTTATCTGAATAAAAATATTTTAACCAGTTATGCCAGTACAAAATATGATAGGTAGACACCCATTTTTTAGTTTGGTTTTGCTTTGTTGATTTCTGATAAAATTAATTATAAAAATTATTTATAGTCGATTATTAATAAGTGTCATGCATTTCAACAAAGTAATAAATATATAACGATTTTTCTTTAAAATATATCCCATTGGAATGTTGGTTGATTTTTTCATGACTCCCTAGAGCTTATCGAAGTTATTGTTTATCTCAGATGCATGTTGTATTCATACAGCTTTATATTACGTGATGCCAATATGAAAATTTTATACGGCGTAGACAATAATTCTATGAATGTAATTTTTTATTAGAAATTCAACATCCGTATTGTTTTTACAAAAGTATAAATCATTTTAATTTTTTTGATACAGCGTGAAGCTGAATTAATTTTTCACTTGATTGTCTTAGTTAAATAGCCCACATGATTGTTCTTGCCTGTTTTGTTCTACAGACTTTTAGTACATTTCTGTTCAACATAGTCAATGATTGCCTTCTGCGATATTAGTCATGTACGTAACATGACTGCGGCAATTTTTTGGAAAGTTCCTTCCCTATGGTATCATAAATATATGAGTTAGAAACTTGTTCTAACCAGTCCGCTTGCAACTTTTTATACTGAAATACACTTTTTGAGGCCTTTTATTACAAGTTAGAGAAGGTACGAACAATGTCAAAGGATATTTAAAATTACTTTTTTATTTTTATGCTGTTTACTTTTTTATTTTTATCCTGCACATGGCAAGATAGGTCTATAAACACAACCCACAATCTGTCACGTTAAAAATCGCTTATGAATTTTATGAAGCTAGAAATAATATTAGGTTGACCCCGGTCGATCGGTGACTTTTTTAGTAGAGTGAAATATTTTATGACCCTATATGGATATTGTTACTTATCTTTGATCGTCCATATTTAATCTAATGACGAATATTGTTCTTATAAAGTCGAGATCTGTCATGCTTAAAATGATAAATATTATTCAACAAATTCATTAAAAGCAGCGTTAAGTTTCGCCGTTCAACAAACAATGCCTCGAGAATTTGCTAGTAAATGGGGAACGAAAACACTTGTACTTAACGGAACAGAGTGCTATATAACAGGTTCCCTGGTTCCATCTGCGTTCTCTTAGCAGGGGTGCTAAGTGCAGAATACAGCTTAAAAGAAAACAAACCACAATCTCTTTACTATAACTTTCCCTATTGAATGTGTCTTGGGGACTGATCTAGTGCTTGGTCTGGTCCGTCAATGAATGAATATTGATCTATCAATATTCATTTAAAATGTCAATAACCATCCATCAATAATCGATAATTAGAGCAGATTTAATTTTAACAATAAAATTGGCTAAAAATATGTTATTCGACATGACTCTAATTGATTATAAGAGCTTTTGTGTATATTTGTTTTAGTAAAAACAAAGCTTGACAATATTTACTGTTTTTAAAGTGTTAATGCACACTTAGTAAAGAAAATAATTATTTAGAAAACTTATAAAAGTTTTAACGTAGCGCGATTTGAACCCGCGGCCTTTGGCATTCATCAAAGAATAAGACCTAATTAGTATGATAAAGCTAGGAACTATTAAAAGCAATATTATCTTGGCAGCAGAATAGTTTGAGATTGTAAAAGTAATGGGAATTCTTGAGACTAAAATTAAAACTAAATTATAATATTTCTAATATAATATCTCCTTAACAGTATGGAATAGTAGTACAATGTGCGTTGTTTTACTATTTTACTCTTTACTTCGCACGTATAGGGTTTCCAGAGGGAACTTGGGAAATTTTTGTTAAAATAAGCCGATCCATTAGTATTTAGACCATTGCGTGTTTATTGGTGAAACTCAAATCGAAATTCACTTTGCCTCATTACCAAAGAGAGAAAAATGAAAATATTTAATTTCTCTTAGCTCCACGCTGTATTACGTACATGTCATAGGAAGATGCATTTTTTCCTATTTCCAATGAATTTGAGGCATCGCATATTGATTGGCGGAACTCAACGCCGCGTTTCGTCATGTTTCTATAGCGAACAAATGAAAAATTTGAATATTTCGTATTAAATTTTCCATATTTCACTTCTTCGAGTAGTATTCCATACCACAACCGCGTTTATTGTATTTATGCACCCTTGTGCCACTGCGCCACGACAGGCCCTGCGTTTAAACGCAATGTATCAAAATTGAACGTAAATCTATAAATAGAATGGCTTGAACTAAGTTCTTGATGCCTGCCTCCGAAGTTCGAATATCCTTCGAAGAACGAAGTGAAAAAGAGAAGCCAAAGAAATAGACGGGCTTGATTCGATAATTACAATTAAAGCACCGTTGATTTTTTTCTATTAGAAATAAGAATTGAGAACCAGAATCATTCAAGAGAATATATGCCCTAATTGTCTATTCTGGTTATAGATTAATGTAATTTAATATAATTAAAAACCGATTTTTGATAAAATCAAAGTTATATCATAATACTTTCTGAATTTTATCCTTGTACGGATAACAGTATAATTTATATTGAATTAAGCTTTTTGAATAAATTACTTCTATTTGAGCAATCTCTTAAAAGGTGTCCCGATAGAATTAGTCGTCTTATATCTCATAAAAAATTGTAAGGAATTTGTTTATCTTAAGATTTATCTTATTTTTCAGATATGATACCCAGTAAACGGATGTAAAATTATCTTTTAAAATATTAATACTATTTATATTTTTAAAATGTTATTTTACATTATGTTAGAAAAAACTTATTAACCATTTCGAATTCCGCTCAAAATTTTAAGTTTTCTAAATGAATAACATGTAGATTTTGAATAATTCTATTACTTTAATTGACTATCTATTTACATGACTTTTCTACTAGTAATGTCATGAATATTTCCTTTTTCGTAATATTCTCATAAAAATCCTCTTCAAATAGATAACGTATAATGAATAAATAATGAATAACCTCAACGGTATTCACAAACTTTGAATCAATATTCTCAAAATAATTAATTACATTTGATTTGGTTTTGATTCCGGATGTGACTAAACACATATGATTTTACATTTAAGTTCAGTAAGACCCGAACCAAATTATCAAGATATATTCATATATCTTGAAATTATATACCATTTATTTATTCTTTAAACTGTAAACTTTGTTTATTCAATAAATAAAAAAAATCTGGCAGTTGCCTGTCCGTTTACAGTTCAAAGTATGCTTACAGTTCATTCACAGTTTCGTGATACAAGTTGTCTTAAACGTATATAAGGAGTGGATGTCACTGTCGACGTACTAGGAGATGTGTATTTGGGGTAAAAGGAACACATTGCGTGTTGAGTGGAGGAACTCAACCTCGCAGAAAATGGAAATATTAAATATTTCACTCATTTCACTCTTTCAAGTAGGCTTCGCACCCACAACCTGTCGTTTACAGTCACACGCTTGTACCCTTCCGCCACAATATGATTTTATTTTAACATTACATAAATAAATCAAAGTTTTTATTGGAATTGAGTACGATAATACTGACTGCTATTGTTTTTGATATCGAACGCAATCGTGATAGATGTAAATAAATAAAGCTTAAGTCCTATTTTTATTTTAAATATCCGATTTCTCCCCAGCTCAATATTTTACAATATTTTTCATTGTTCCTCCGCTCATATTGGTCTATCGAAAACAAGATTTATTTATTAAATCCAATCGGTAATTACCAAGATTAGCGCGTGCGAACAAACAAATTGTTAAACTTCATTATAATATTATATCAGATTTGATATAGAAATACGCAGGAAACATTGGAGATGAGATGCGTAGAATATATATGTTTTTATTTATTTAAGTTAGATTTCCTCTTACGAAATTTGATGGTTTCCATATCAAATCAGATTCTGAGAAGCCTCTGGATGATACAAACTGAATTTCAGAGACTGGGAAAAATTGCTTTACATAATTGTCTTTAATATGGAATGAAGGAAAATATCTTCAAAATTTTGAGCAAATATGTCACGAACGAGACGTGCTTTGAAATGAATGTCATGTCTATAAAAAGGGGACCCTTAAATATTTTGTATATTTGCCATTATCTATATGGCTCTAAATATCTATCGAGATCGTCGTGGCGCAACGACACGGCATTTGAAAATAAAGGCGTTGAAAATGAGTTGAATTCATTTAATATATATTTAATCCGCCACGCGATATGCAACAAGTATATTGTAGTATTGGGTTATACTACTATGCGAGATATCGTGTGAACCTTAAAGACAACAGAAACAGCAGTATTTTTTTATATTAATTAATTAGGTGTCATATGTGGTATTAAATATTATTATTTTAAGACCTGTCGTGGCGCAAAGGCACGCGACTGTAAACGCGACAGGTTGTGGGCTCGATCTCCACTTGAGGATTAAATATTTCATATATTTTCGTTCTGATAACAAGGCAAAAATGCAGCGCTGAGTCCCGCAACTGAACACAAAACGCTTCGAATTCGATGGAAAGTGGAGAACGGAACGCAGTGTCTTTACAGTAGGCTCTCAGGTTCCCTCCGCTTACCCTGTCGTATGCACGATACAGCGTGAAGCTGAATTAAATTTAAAATATATTTCAACCTTGCCATAATATCATCATATAATTTATACAAAATCCATACATTTGACATGCGATCACCTTGTTAGTAAGCACGTTAAACATGAAATGTTTTTTAATTACAATTAATAATATGTATACTCATAATAAAAAATATTTGAGTGGTTAAGATATGATAATACTGTAAAGGCCTGTCGTGGGTCAGGAATACACAGGCGATCCCTACTTGAAGAAATGCAATATTTAATATTTGTAAATGAAACATTTAACATTTTGAAATGAAATAATTATTTTTTTAAAATGTAATATTTAATATTTTTAAATAGAATATTAAACATTTTCATTTTTTTGCTCTGGTAACAAGAAGCGCTATTACACGGCATTGAGTTCCGGCACTCAACACGCAGTGCTTTAAATTCGGCGGCGGCGGAAGTTGTGAACGGAACCGAGTGATTTAACACTAGATTTCCAAGCTTCCTTTGTCTCCCTGGCATTGTGTGAGATACAGTGTGAAGCTGAAGTTACTATACATTTTTAAAATCAAGTTTGATTGAACGCACTAATCTCAAGAACTATTCTACTACTCCGAATTGATTCGTCATTATTGTGTTCAATAGTTTATTTGTTGAGTTCAATATTTTATAGAGGTCAATAGTTTATTTTATGTGCATTACATTACGTTATTTGCTTCGATATAACCTATTTTACATAAACAATGTTTCATTTAATTTATAAGATAAACTACTGACCCGCCCCGAGCTTTTATCACTTTCGACACTCCAACAATCTGTGTAACAGTAGTAACACTGTTTTGAGCTCTATCACATTAATAAACGTGACCTATAAGATTATTTTTAATAAATCTTCCATGTACAGACAATGATCGGCTACAGAATTATTATAGGTATAGATATTTATCTGCAAAATTTTACTATTTCTAATAAAATCATTTAACTTAAAAATCTTTTTTACTTTTTTATTTTTAAGTTTTTAGTTTCTATTTCTAGTTCTATTTAATTCGTTGAGTGGATCGTTATTGCAAGGTTTCTTGCGTTTTAGTTTATTGCAGTCCAACTGCTCAGTACGTAATCCCTCCATAGATCTCACTTTACTAAGGGCCACGTAGGCTCGCCTTTTGCCTAGGCCTTCCTCAAATAGTTTCGCACCCAAATATACGACTGACTTGGGTAAGGGATTCATATTACGATTTTGTTTAACGCACTTTGTAGCGGCGGCCATCTTGGATTTTGATTTTGTATAGTGCATTGTATTTTACTTAACAAGTCCTTTCATTTGATACCCATATTGATGGGATTGAAAAAGACTATATAATCCGACATTTTATAGCGGCGGCCACCTTGGATTTTCAATAATATTGAATATGGATAATTGTATTGTCACCAAAATCAAAGGTGTATACCAAATCTCAGATCAATCGGTTAACGGAAATAGGGTTAAATTTCAATTACTAAATTTGACCCAAACTATCAAACGGGGTGAGCTAAATAAAAAAAAAACGTTTAAAACCCGTTTAATAAGTACAAAAGGTCACAAGTGCATTATAATCTAAAATTATCGAGAACAGATGGCCACGTCAGAACAAACATCTCGATAAGCGTGTACTTTTATCACTGCGCGAATAAAATTGTCGGTAAACGTTACCTCGTCACTACACTTGTTATGTTTGGCATGTTTTCTAACAAAGTTTAATGAAGATGTTGAATGAGAGGACATACGTGTTCTTCATTTTATTATTATTTTTTTAGTTAAAATATATAATAGAAATTAAAATAATTCAAATAGGGATGGAATCCCTGGGGAGGAATTTAATCTATAACTATATAAAATATAAAAAAATGTCTACTTTGCTTTTCTAGCCCTAAAGGTTTGTAGGCCTAAGTCAAAGCGCTATCTCGAGTGCATCAGCGTTCGCGATCTTGAGCTTAACGAGAAAGTGATCGACCCTCTAGAAATATATCACAAAGTAGCGAAATGTAATGTCGATAAAAATTTGAAAAGGTTTCTTTTCGACATTGTTAATATAATAACTAATATAATCTGATCAGTCAAGTTTGTTATAAAAGATACGCTTTAATTTTGTGGTCACGGGTACTTTGTATGTGACAACGAACAACTGTAGAATGCAAAATGGAACCTTAGGGTTTTTCAAAAACGTATATATAATACATAAGGAATTTTACCACATTAAATTAGGTGAGGAATCTCAAAATTCCTAAGCTATCGACCTTAGTTAAAATTTAACTTTAGAATTGCCTACAAAAATTCAATAAATCTAAGAGACACCGACTAGTATTTAATTGGTTGTTTTATTATATCAAAAAAATACATATTATATTTTAGTTAAGAATTTTTGGTTTAAAGACAAGGTTGAAATTATTTAAAATATCAATATTTTAGCATAGATATATAAAATAACGAAGCATAGTATACATATTTATCATGTCGCCTGTAATTATTTTCTACTCTTTACTTACTCTTCTAGTAAATTTTTTTATTAAGTATTAAAACTGATAAGAGAATTGTTTAAAACAATTATGTTAATATTATGAAAATAGAACGTTTTAAAGCTGTCATCGGCGCGCCGTTTGATTCCTTCACTTTATAATATTAATTTCCGATTCGCTCGATTCTTTCAATTGAATATTAATCAGTTTAAACGAACTTTCAGACGGCCCTTGAAGAGTTTTGCAATAATTCCGATACTTAACTTGTTGATATAACGTTTGAGAGAAAATAAGATACCTGAAGTGAAATTAAGCTAAAAAGTTTGCGCGTTCAACACGCTCATTTCAGATTTGGTAGCCATGACATGGTATTGAGTTGTTAGTAATGTTCTAATTCTTGGTAACGATTTTATAAATAATAACACGCCTTGGGAATGAAATATAGGCTATTTTAAATATGTGATTATGTGATTGACTTGAGATACGAAGTATCTTAACGCCTCAGCCTATCCAACCATTTACAGATTACAGAGTGAAGTGTAAAAAAATCTCGTCTCAGGTCTTATACAGTAATTTCAGTGAATCCGTGGTAAATTGCTTGACGTTAAAAAAATTGAGCTTCTAGTTACCAATTTTGAATGAAATATATTAAATTTGAATTCTCAAACATAGTCATGAATATTGAGCGATAAGTGGGGCACAGAGTGTCTCATCACTAAACCCTTTTACCTATCCTGCTTTGTGGGATAAAGCATGGCGCTGTTTTTTTTATTAAGTTTAGCTTTATTTAAATATAATTCCAAAGAACAAACTCTTATGGTAAAATAAGACGAAATGTATTTTATTACGAATTCGTCTTCGTCTACATACCAAAAACTATAAACACACACTTTTTTTTTGTTCCATATTCTTTCATTATTTTGTATTTGCTTAAAACACCTTCAAGTTTCTCTGGCACTTATCGCTACTCAAACATCGCAATCAGTCCACTCTACAAATGATTGAGTGACGCTTGAGTCATACGTTAAATTATTTTATACATTTATGCTATAATTTATTGCTTAAAAGCTTTAACGGAATCAATGTCTTTTGCTGGTTTTATTTTAATGTTATATGGCAGCTATTAGAATTTCAGTAAATGTTTATTTTAGGTTCACGCTTTGTTCCTGAAGGCAGGTCAGGAGTCTAATATTCGAAACTGTGTGGTTGAGTTGCAGGACTCAACGCTACGAATGTTTTTTTTTTCAACTTCTCTCTATATTTCGCATGTAGTAGGATGGTCAATGGACCTGGAAACCATTCCTCACCGCTGCCTCAAAACGGTCTCAAGTTAATTTTATTTTAATTTTCATAACAAGTTCAACATATCTTAAGAGATCATAGCGAATGTAACTTCACTTCATATTCAAATAAGAAAGGTCCCTCGGTTTGAGATTTAATATCAAGTACATTCATGTTAAGGAATATTTTTTATTATTCTTTTATACTGAAACCATATATAATCAACTTCCCTTGTAGGTTTGGTCTTTATAGTGTAACTTGTAGAGAAAGAGTTTTTTTCCCTTTCCAATAAAAAAATCTGGAAATTATCCCATGGACTTTTAAAAGACTCTCTCTTCTACTCTCCATTATTAAGGCTTCTCTCAACCACTTAGTAATGGAAGAGTTGTATATATATATATATATATATATATATATATATATATATATATATATATATATATATATATATATATATATATATATATATATATATATATATATATATATACAACTAAGCCCATTCTTATTCAATGTAGTGCTAGATGCTGTCTCGGCTCATATCCAAGACCAGCCTCCGTGGCTGATGATGTATACCGATGACATAGCGCTCATTGACGAGAATCGGCTGATGCTAGAGCGCAAAGTGAACCTCTGGAATGGTACGCTTGAAAACGGCGGTCTAAAACTAAATGTGTCGAAGACCGAGTACATGGCTCGCGGGAGACCGGACTTGAG